>CAMTDV010000176.1:0-48521 GCA_947069175.1 Scalesia atractyloides
TTTATAAAGACTAGAGTTATTGAGTAGGGTTTGCATGGATATGTTATTAGTATTAATCTATGATTAGAAATCGGTTCTTGATCGCCTAGGTTAATCGCATGAACGGGTTATACGAGTTTATGATAAAGATATGCTGAAAAACAGTCTGCTGAATAATAGTTACAGCCGACTTCATCTGGCTGTAACTCGGTCATTAGTAGTCGAAAAACGGATTTCCTGATGTCTAGAACGTAGAGAATTGAATAAGGAATCTAATGGCGCTGGATTTATAATTTTCTGAAGTCATTTGATATTTTTAAAGGGCCAAATAAGTTCAGTAACTAAAACTGTGAAAATCCTGAAATTTTGTTAGTTGTTTATCGAGTTGGATTTTAAAATCCGTAAGGAGTTGAGCCATGAATTTTGTACAGCAACTAGGTATGGAAATTTCCGGGCAACTCCAACTGGAATTTTGTTAATTGGACGATCAGTGATTTTTAAATAAATTCTTCCGTGGACTGCAGTCAGAAAGCGGTAAATCTGACTGCAGCCTAGTATATTAATATTTAGGGTTAATTGGTAAAGATTTAGGACTTGGAAAATTTATATAAATTTCTATGGTATAAATGGCACCCACTGTAAAAATATTGGAATTTTTGGAATGTTGGAACTATTTTATAAAAATCCTAGAAAACAGCTGAATAATGAGTGTTAAGCTGAAATTTGATAACTTGTGATTGTGTGCACCAAAGTGTTGCATGGATTGGAATATGTTCATGATAAGTTGTTTGATTACTATGATCACATGAGGATACTTGCATGCATGTTTGAGTGTTAGATATGTTGTTTGTGTGTATCACTTTGTGCGTAAATTACGTGTAGAAATTGTATTGGTGTGTTCACACACTGACTTGGAATTAATTGGTTTGTTAGGACGCAACTAGCGATCCCATCTCTTATAACTTCTATTGCTACACTAACCGAGCAACAAAAGGTGAGTTCACGGCCCCTAACTTTATACGGTTTTTAAACAACAGGGGGAGAAACATGTATACACTCTCAAACTCAATCTCTTTACGTTATACGAATTTAACGTCACATAACTATTCGGTAACTAAGTTAATGTTAATGTAATGTTATGGTCACTAAGCAGCTTTATCACTTAAGTCCTCGTCAATCTCTCGGATCGTTAATATTGGGTTTAATAGCGGGGGAATTATAAGTAGCACTACTGGGCCCGACGAGCCCCATCCGAGCTAGTCGCGCTAGCCGACCGGGTATGGTCAACGGGTGAATAATTTGGCCTAACTTCGCCATGGTCAGTGATAGGCCTGGCAAAACGGAGGCACAACAGTCAGCTTCGATCGCGAACTCTTACGTGACATGACTTTAGGTTAGCTACCTATATATGTTAACATTGAACTTAATTACGAAACTACGATATTATCCCGGGTTGGGGATAATGGAAACAACAACTTAATATTCCTGGTATGGAATATTGGAAACAACAAACTTAATATTCCGGGTTTGGAATATTGGAAGCAACAACTTATTATTCCGGGTTGGAATAATGGAACCAATACGTTATCCCGGGTTAGGGATAACGGAGAAAACAAACTATAACCGAACAAACGAATTTATGAAAACCTGTGAACTCACTCATCTTTAATGTTGACACTTGTTTCTTTACATGTTTCTCAGGACGCTAGGAGCTCTAGGTGCACGCACATGCATTTGAACATGACATCTTTTATCGAGTCTTATTTAGCAATATTGTTTTGGGGTTTTTCATTTGTTTTGGCGTTTGTGTTAGCGCCCGCTTCACTACTTATTTATGCTTCCGCTCAAACTTTAAAACTGATGCTTCTGCTAAATATTGGTAACTAATTTAGACAATATAAAATCTTCAACAAATGATTTTGGAAAACGTATTATCAAATCATGTAGAGTCGTTCGACGTACTAGTGTTTCAGATTCTGGTTTGTTCACACGCCTCGCGGTAAAACTCCGCAAGTGGAAATTGAGGGTGTGACAGAAATTAACCGGTTTGCGCTAGAGATGGGCAAAATCGGGTATTATTATTACCCGGAACCGGTTCCAACCCGGAACCGGTTCTGCCTGGATGTCATTGGAACCGGGTATGGTGTGGAACCGGGTCCGGTTCCTACCCGGGTTCACAGCCAAGAATATGGAACCGTGTAGAACCGGGTACGGGTATTATGGAACCGGGTATGGTGTGGAACCGGGTATGGTGTGGAACCGGTTCCTGATAATGTTCAGAACCGGTTCCTGACAGTAAAAATCTGACTTTTACTGTTCAGAACCGGTTCTGAACAGTAAAAACCTGACTTTACCGTTCAGAACCGGTTCCTGACAGTAAAATCTGACTTTACTGTTCAGAACCGGTTCCTGATAAAATGTTACCGGTGGAACCGGTTCCTGATTAAAAAATCGTTTTTTTTTTGTATAGAAACCCCTTCCTACTTACCGGTTCCTGATAAATGTTATTGTTGGTGTTTTAATAAAGTTTGTGTAACAATAATCGATTAAAATTAAAAACCCCTTCTATTGTCTTTTTTTACATCTATTTTTGGAACGCTACTATTGTGTTTTTTATGTTTGATTTTTATTATTAGTTACATTGATAAATAAAAATATTAACAATAATCGATTAAAATTAAAAAACAAATTAATCGGTTACAATATATAAAAAAAATTAACCGGTTACAAAAAAAAATAAAAAATTACTCAGAACCGGTTCTAGTTAGATTTTATTTCTTTGATCGTTTACTAGCGGCAGGTGCAACACTTTCCGACGAGTTTCTCTTAGGTACGGGTACCTCGGTACAATCGTCGTCCGAATCGTTAGTCTCCACTTCTTCGTCCTCCTCTTCGTCAACAATTTTATGCTCTAACTCAACTTCATCTTCTAGACTAGTTTTATGTTGAACACGATCAACGGCATCCAAATGGTCCTTTAAGCATATTGCCATCTCTAGCGATTCCGGAGTTAGTCTTGTTCTTCTAATTGACAAAACCCTGCCACTAAGAGAAAACACACTTTCCGAAGCTACCGTGGAAGCTTGGACCGTTAGTATATCACGAGCCATGGTGGCTAGAATCGGGTATTCGGATTCTTTCTATTTCCACCATGCCAAAACATCAAATTTCCTATACTCCTCGGTGGTCATAGTAAGCGAATACTGATTTTTTTTATATCTCCCAAGTTCACTTGTTGGTTCACTACCCCTTTGTTGTCTAGCGGTCTCGTCTCTAACGACATTCAACATGGTTATAAGTGGATCCCCGCTTGTTTCATCGTTAGAGGCCGTGGACCGAGACTCAAACAAATTTGTATGATTTTTTTCACCATATTTTTTAAATAATGATCATAAAGTTTGGCCATACACTCATTGAATATTTTTTTGTTTTTGCTTTTAAAGTTGGATCCTCCTCATGCATATCCAACTTGTCATAAATTTCATCAATTAAAGCTTCAACACCCGGTACGTTTAAAGCTGGATTTAAAGCAGCGGCACATAGAAAAACGGGTGGTAGTTCTAAAAAATATTTTTAAAATTTTTGAATCATTGGTCTCGTCATATTCCTTAACATGTCACTAGAATTTTCAAACTTTTTAAAATTAGTTGTTATCAAATACAATTGGTCCACAACTTTAGAACTAGTAGGATAATAAACACCGTAAATCAAAGTCGTTGTAGTTTTAAAAACTTGTAAAAAAGTACTTAGGTTATTAATATTTTCCCAAGCCGTGTCGGGAAAGGGGACGACAAGGTACTCATCACTTAAAGTTGTATGAAAAGATTTTAAAGTGTCCATTTGCTTTATAGCCATTTCAAACATATGACAAGTTGAATTCCAATGAGTCGGTATATCCCAATTCGGTCCAATAAATTTTTGGTTGACATCTTTACAAAGTTTTTTATATTCTTGATATCTTTCTTTTCCACTTTTGAAAACATCTTGGAGCATAGCTCTAAATGCTATAATAAAATCCGATACAAATTGATCTTTTAAACCGGTTTGCACTACTAAGTTAATAATATGTGCAACACATCGTGTGTGAAAAAAAACACCATCAAGTATTGGTTTGTACTTTAACTTTAATTTTTCAATCGTCGTTGTGTTGTTTGAAGCGTTATCAAAGGATATTGAAAAAATTTTATCTTCTAAACCATATTTAATTATTGTGCCATTTATAATTTTATAAATATTTTCTCCCGTATGAGGAGAAGGAAACTCGTCAAATGCAATCGTACGCTTCATCATTTGCCATGTATCGGGATCAACCCAATGAGCGGTGACACATATGTACGATTCCGGTAAACCATGTGGAGCCGACCACACATCACTAGTTAGGTTTACACTAGTTTTTAAATTCTTAAAAAAAACAATTAAATCTTTTTTTGCATTTTCCCATAAACTTAAACAAAGACGTTTTAAAGTGCGACGACTTACATGTTTATAGCGAGGTTGTAGCGTCTCCCGAATAAGATTTGTAAGATCGGGGTCGTCGAAGTGTCCAAACGGCAACGCTTTTTGTATCACCAACTTCGCCATCCGATCGCGAGCTAATTTTTGCTCATAACGAAAAATGGTACCATCTTTGGAAAGTGGATCTTGACCGGATGTCATTTCCTTTAAAACTTTGCAATACTTATTAATATGCTTCGTTAACGTTGAGTTTGATTCCTTGGCTAATAACGATCCACAATGTTTACATTGAGCTTTTTGCGAGCCGTCACTCATCTCGACCAACTCCCAATTGCTCCAAACTTCCTTACTGCGATTATGAGACAATGTTCCAACCACATATGGAACCGAATGTTCTTGAGGAACATTGTTAACGGATTGGGAATTTGCGTTTTGGAACTCTTTGAGGCCATTTGTTGATTAGAATGTGAAAAAGAACAAGAAGGAAATGTAACAAGAAGGATAGATATGAGAAATTGTGTGTTAAACAATAGATTTCAAAAAAATATATATAGAATCGGTTCTAACGGTCAGGAACCGGTTCCAACGGTACTTTTTTAACGGCTATAACCGGTTCCAACGGTAACATTTTTAACGGATATAACCGGTTCCAACGGTAATATTACAACGGTCAGGAACCGGTTCCATGTAGGAACCGGGTACGGGTAGGAACCGGGTACGGTTAGGAACCGGTTCCTACCCGATTCAAATGGTAAAATTGTGGAACCGGGTTGGAACCAACGGGTATTTTGAACCCGGAACCGGTTCTACTTACTGTCGGGTAGGAACTGGAACCGGTTCCAGTTCGGTTCCACCGGTTCGGGTTCGGAACCGGTTTTTATGCCCATCTCTAGTTTGCGCTCCTATACTCTGGAGTCAGGTCTTCTCAAACCCACTGGCCATAATCAATATGAATTGCAGTATTTTTAAGACTACCAGCCCACTGAGTCTGGGTTCAATGGTTTTGGGCCTGATTTACCAGTGACTATTGGAACTCAGCACGGTTATTAGATTCCATGAGCTTCTATACTGTAGGCGTGAATGTGACATAAACTATTATTGCGTATTGATAAAAACTCTCTGTGGTCATGATTAATATGTGTCTTTTATATTATTCTATATATTTTAACTACAGTTAAAATATGGTTTTATACAACTATTAGTTTCTCCAACCCTTAATATGTGGGACATTGTCGTGCATACTATGTTGGTGATTAGTGGTTCAATATGATGAGTAGAGGTGGTTATGGTGGACAACTAGGGGTGGACTCAAGTATCCAAGTATTCTATCGGGGCCAAGTGACTCAAGGATTTTTTTTTTTTTGATTATATCTAGTGTGGAATGCTCGTTTTTTCTATTGTTACAACATTTTAAGCTTGGAAAACATGTAACCTTTATACAATTCATTTAGTACAAAACAACGTACATGATAGTTATTTTATTTTTATTATAAAAATTGGTTATAAATGACATTAGACTAAGATCTAGGAGTGTTTGTATTAATCATTTCCGTCTCATTCTAGTCAAAGATGCGATCAGATCCTTAAGCTAGTTTGAAAGAGAAACAAGAAACCCATATTTATAATTGAATCATTTTTTTATGTAATTTGTGTCGCCTATAAGGTTGGGTGGTCGGGGAGCCAGGAACGCTGCGTCACCTCCCCTTCTTCGTGAGTTTCCGACAGAACCATGCTCATGCCTCGAGCTCCCCGTCCCTTCACCCTCTCTCTCTCTCTCTCTTCTTTCTCCTACTTTATTGAACTTTAAAAAATATAGAAGAAAATGAGTAAAAGATAAGGGATGAGTATAACATATGTTGAGTATGGAGACAAGAGATACGAGAAGATAGTGATGTAACTCTGATATGAAAATCAAAGATGAATACCACATATCCTAAGCTGAAATTTGTTATTGAAATTTTTTGTGAACAACCTTTAATGAACTTAATTGGTGCAAAATCAACTTTGACTTTCCTTTGACTTTTGAGCCGTTTTACAAAAGAAAAATGTTATTTATTGAAGTTTGGAACTGAAATTTGATATCCTTCAAAGTTTACATGAACTAAGCTTGTTAATTACCCAAATTCATCAAATGTAATTTCCTTCCAAAAATGTCATATTAATATATGAAAGTTTGTTAAAACAAATAGTTAAAATATAATTTAATAAAATGTATACTTTATTAAATTATTTATCAAGAATATTGCAGATATTTGTGCTCGACAATGAAAGATTCCTGAAATGCAAATCTGACTAAAGAAAACTAGAAAAGTCATAATAAGAACACCAGATGCCATTAGTTTTGCAAGTGATCAGATCTCTCACATCTGGACCTCATTGATCTTATCCTCTTCTTAATAATATCCTCCAACTCAAATTAATATCCACCCTCCTTTTTATACCTTTTTCCCTTTTATCAACCAACAACATTTACATCTCTATCCCATCTATTTCTTACAACATACTCATAACATTTTAATAGGAACTTTAATAAAAGAAAATAATAGAAAAAAAAAACAAAAGGAAACATTTTTTGGTTTTGATTTGGTAAAAGTTAAGAAGATGCATATGTTGTTAACTTATTATTCATTTAATAATGTATTATTATTTATTAACTCCTCAAAATAATTGTGTATACAGTAAGCATCTCCTTATGACCTTAACTCTTTATTAGGACCATTAATGGTTGTGATTATCAACTCAATATTAAAACATACACTGAAAATAAACAATTAAAAAACTCAATATTTAAAAAGAAAAAAAGAAAAAAAAGGCTTTTTTTCTTAAATAAAATTCAATATTTTGATCCTTATCCTGATGTGTCCATTTCGCTATTCCTATATATTATTCTCCGAAACCTCCAATCTTCTTGGTCTATATAACCTAGTTAAGTTTTCAAACCAGATCTCTCTCTCTCTCTCTCTCTCTGTCTCTCTCTCACATCAAACTATGGCAAGAAGAAATGATAAGTGTGCATCTAATGTTTCAATGATCAATGAAAATGGTTTTTGTAAATTGTTACAAAAGCCAAGTGTAGAAGTTGGTAGTGGTAATGCTTATAACACATCTTGTACATATGTTCAAAAGGGTGCTGTAGATGGTTCAAGAAAACTCAGTTCTTCTGATGAGTCCTTTCGTACCGTCATGTATCTCAGCTGTTGGGGACTTAACTGATGATTTCGTAGGATCTACGGGGCAATATTTGTTTATGAGTTCTAATTTGTACGTAATCAGTGGTCTCCTTTTTATTATGTGTATATACTTAGGTTAAGTATTCGTTTCTTTTCTTAGTTTAATTTGTACATATGTATGTTCATATGCTAGCAATGGAGTTTAACTTTCTGCTAAACATGTTTCTGTTGTATTGATCTGGCAAGTTTTAGGTTTTTCGGTTAATTAACGGTTTTGCTAATAAGATGTTTCTTATGTGTGAGATCTATGACAACCTCAATCCTTAATTTGCTCACTTTAGTAGCTAGTTTGGTCTCAACAACAATGTACAGATCATGCATGATGCATATGGTTTGACTTTGTTCTAGAAGCATATGTTCAAACTAAAACTTGGACCAAAATGCTTTGGAGAACCTCCACCAGATTCCATCTGGCAACAATGTTCAATTATGGATTTCTATAAAGACAAAATAAACAATGGAAGGTGTGATCTGACCATAAAATTGGGAGAAATATATTTTGTAATGCTATGATTTCAATAAATATATATTGCTTAAGCTAGTTCTTTTTCTTTTCTTTTTTAAGAACAAATTTGGATCACTGACAGACCACTAAAGTATCAACGTGCCATCAACGGAACCATCCCCGATCATATTCAACTCTACTAGTCAATAATAGCTATATACCAATTCAAAAGAAAACAAAAAAACTATGTGGAAAGCTAGTTCTTTGAATTTTTAAGTTTCATGTAAATTTGATGAAAATCACTTGATGGAGATGAAAATCACTTGATGGACCTAAAAATAAATCGTTTAGTTTAAGGGAAAATGTTAATTGATTAATGGAGAAACATTTAAGCCAACAGGAGGCCGACACTTAACCAAAGTCCTACGAATTTGGCTTTTGGAATTGTATCACTTTAACTAAATCTCACCATTCATTTGATTTAAATAGATAACTAGTTTTCTTTTTCTTTTTATAACGATTTCTAATACTAATTTATTATTAATAACCATCCATCTATATATATCTACACATTCAAACTCTCCACCTCTAAGACCGTGAGGTGTGGTGTATCGTGGCTTTACGGCTTGGGGCGACACTTGGCGAAGGTGAGACCCGTTCATAATTTATCAAAAGTTTGGGTGTGGGGTGGCGTGGCTTCGGCTGTCATGACCAGCCACGTGGAATATATATATATATATATATATATATAGGATTAGGATCATTTGTGAACAACTTCTTCAAAATGAACAGAGTGAATTAATCTTGACCATTGATTAATTTTTATATTAAAAGGGTAAGATTGACATTAGCTCTCTCTCTTTTAACTAAAATCTCTTAATTTTCTTATCTATTAATTCTCTCTCTCTATCTCACACACATTTTTAATTCTTATCCATTATTTTAAACTCGTGTAGAATTAGTTGCTAATAACGTATATGAAACTCATAAGGGAACTAGGTACTGGATACCAACTGTCTCTCCCGGATTCAAACAGTGTATGAAACTTTTAACGAAACTAGGTCGTGGACTACAAAATACACAGATGTATCAAAAGTCTGTACGCATCTATACAAATTAACAACTGTGTATCTTGTGTAAACTTATAGTTAGCGAGACTGTACACATGTGTATAAACTAACAGCGGTGTATCTTGTATAAAATGATAGTTAGCGAGACTGTAAACATGTGTACAAACTAACATCTGTGTATTTTGTATAAGCTAATATTATCGAGACTGTACACATGTGTATACACTAACAACTGTGTATCTTGTATGTACGGAAACTAACAAGATTTTAGGAATTTTGGTTATATTGTCTAATAAATGCAATTTACAAAAGACGCAAAAACCCTTCTGTCAATTAATTTAAAGGGAAGTTACAACATTATTATTACAATCTTGTCATTGTTTAAAAATCTCTAGATAATATAATCCAATGGCTCAGATTAGTTCACGCAGTTCACTCTCAATCTAGTGTTCACTATATATATATATATATATATATATATATATATTCAGCTATTTAAAAAGTAGATAAATAAGAAATATATATATATATATAGCTGAATATATATATATATATATATATTCAGCTATTTAAAAAGTAGATAAATAAGAAATCTAACTAAAATAAAAAGTAGAAATAAAATTTAAAAAAAATACATAAATTAAAAACTAACTACATTAAAATAAAAAAAAGTTAAAAACTTCATCAATCGTCCATGTTATATTTTTGCAAGAGTTCTTTTTCATCTTCAACGTGTGTGCCAATTCCACGCCGGATAGGTGATCGGGGAGATAAACTTCATATCGGCAAGCTTTTCTTTGTGAGATGCCTTTTTACGCGAGCCTCGAACTTTTGTTGTTGGATGAAATTGAATGTGTCAGTTTTATATCCAATTTCTTCCAACTGATCGATATACAAGCCTTTACTCGAAGCCGAAATAGGGCCCGAACCCGAGGCCGATCCCGATGCCGAGCCCGATCTAACTTTTTGAGCCCGCTTTTTTTAAGTCTCTCCACCTGGTAGGTGGGATAGAGAATCCTCAAAATCATCCAAATTTAGATCAAGCTCTTGATCACGAGCATTAGAATGAGCTTGAACTCATACTTCTTGTTATCTCTACGTCGCCATGGCATTTTGATAAAGTCGGCTTCGGTTTCGCCGCTCCTTGGCAAGTTCTTCGCCTTATGGAAACAACCGTTGAAGAAGGTGAGGTGTGTATTTATGTCACTCCACTTGGACGGGAGGCTATCATTTTCACGATACAACTCATTGCTTTGCATTTGTATATGAAATGATTTTTTTATGGAATCCCAAAAATCGGGGTGATGTCGTGCATTCCCTATTCCAAAAATATAACAATTAATCGTTATAAAAAATATATTAAAAAGGAAAAATTAATATTGTTATATTTAAAAAACCTTTGATCGAATCGTCGATATAACATTTCGTCAAAATAGTTTTTCTTGAGCCATCCACCTTTTTTTGAATTCGTTGTGTTTCGGGTACGGATTTGGGTTGGGAAAGGTTAGTTGGGATAGATGATTTGTCGAATGGAAATTTGTGTAAACACGCCCCCCTATATACGACGTGATTCCGGTTAGCTCAGGACAAGGTGAGTATACAAAACCTTGTGGTAGGCCGCGGGTTAGGGGTATTTGGGTCGGGTTTTGTGGATGGCGGTTTTGTGGTGGGCTAGGGTTCGGACTCTCTTGTAAAGCAAAGGGGTTGTACGGGTCGAGGTTTCGGTTAAATGGATGCATTGTAGAGGATTAAAAGTGACTTGAATTTATAAAAAGTATAGAGATAGAAGAAGGTGAAAAGTAGAGAGGTGATAAAAATTTTTAAAAAAGGTTGACTATTTATAGGTATTTAAAAAAAGAATTTTTTTAACATATAGCCGTTGGGTAAGGGCTAGTCCAAACGGTCACTTCTCCTAGCCAATCCTAGCGAGCTACGTCGTCGCCCCAACCAGCCCCACGCCAGGCTCCCTAGCTACGGTAGCGGGGCAACACCGTTACGCACGCTGGCCCGGTGTAACCAAAGCGACGTTGCTTGACTAGCCACATCCCCAACCCAAGTCCACACCCGCTGTATAAGGAATACACCTTAACCTTACCGATATGTTGTTAATTGGGCACAATAGATAACTACTTTTTAAAGTTCATAAAATGTTGCATTCTTTAAATAGATGTTCCAAAGGCCCAACTCAAAAACGCGTAGGTTGTGTCATATTAGCTAACATTACGTGTACACGTTAATAAAATTATATCGTATGATTAATGTGTTTATATAAACTAAGATTCCACAAAGTTTTTTTTTTGTTGTATGTAGGTTTATAAAAACACATAATCTTCGTTTAATATACCTTCTAAGAAAAGCCAAAAGGTCGTTGATAAATGTATGTAGCTTTGCTTGTCCAAACGGTTATTTATGTGACTATCCCAAATCTAAAATACAACCAACCTAGAAAATCGGGGGTTAACAAGAACTTTGAAGAAAATGAGAAGTTCACAATTGAAGAGGTGGTGAATTAGAAAGTTTTATTTACAACTTTTGTATGTTAGTTGTTACCAAAGGGTATTGTGGTTTTGATCTAGTGATACTAAGATGATGAAAAAACAAAAATGGCTCTTCTTAGGTGCTCACGGTTCTAAGTCCTCTTGTGCACAAATTTTTTTTAGATTCAGAGGTTGTGTCACTAAATATGTATGGTCCCAAATGCCGCGTAAGGTGTTTATTTCAAGGTGCCTGCGTGGGATCCACTCACGTACGTACCACACTTAATTCCTGAAAACACTCAGCTTGTTCTAAGGTGTCTGCGTGGGATCCGCTCACGTACGCGCAACCATGACAGCTCATAGAAGTACAATTGGTACAAGTGGAGACACAACCTTCAGCCAATCAGCATGCATCAGGCTCTGTCCAACCAATCCCCACGATGATCAATCGTGCACGAGACAAAGAGTATAAATGGACAGTGACATGTGACCAATCAGTTTGCGTCATTCGCTGCTCCATGATCTTCTTTCACAGTTGATGACAGACTCGATAATAAGTACATTTGACAGGCCACGTGTAACCAATCACGGATCGCCCACGTCTCTCCAACTCTGCAAACACTACCTATCGTATAAGAGGGGAACAAATGGATATTTCTTGATAGCGATGTCTGGCCCATGAACCCATTAGCCCATATCCTTCTCTAACCCTTCAACTATAAATACCAACCTTCAACCATAGGTTTAAGCATTCGATTTTCTCACTCTCTCACTCTAAACACACACACTGTTTTATTCCCATTTGAACAATACTTATTCTCACACTGGATGATATTTACAAGAACAACTCTCATCTCTTCTTCTCGTAACGAGCTCACGTGTTTTTGTTTTTACAGATCGCTTCAAGCTGTACTGATTGAAAAAGAGATTAAGAAAATAACCCCTGCTGAGATTACCATTTTAGTTCTAGCCCATACGAATTAGAACTGATGTTTCTTCAGTAAATATGTTGTTAAAAAAACATAGGTTTGTTATTAGCGAGATTTATCGTAGGTAACAAGCAATCCTCTCGGTACATCATATTCATCCTCTCCTAAAGTGATTTATAAAGTTACAACTACAACCACCACAACACATTATTACTTGCATTATTTCAATTAATGTGTACTTTTATTATTGTAGGTGACGACAAATCAAATAACTAAAATATATCTCGACATAAACAAAACAAAAAAAATAACGATCATAATGGAAAAGTATAAAAAATAATAATAATAATAATAATAATAAGCAAAAATAAAGGTAAACACGAGCACATCACATGGCGTTTTTTTAAATTTGGTGGATGATTGTACACGTGTCTTTAATCTTTATGGACTTGTGTATGGATCTAAGCCCAAATATGAGTGTTGGATCGATCACACATTTAAACCGACTGGGTCAATATATTTGTTAGCATGTGATCTCATTGAAGAACCCAAAGAGAATCTATTGTTAATATGGAGAAGGCATGACACAGTAATATGTTTCGAAACACATTAGTTATTACATGTTTTAATGATTTGTAATATAGGTGTAAATGGGTAGCTAGTATTTTATATGAGTACAGAACACTGTGTTCAGAACAAAAATCAGTTTTTAATGAGCATTAATCAAACTTATATATGAAACAGTTAGAGAATTGTGTTAAATTTGTCATATCCAATACAATTTTTTTATAGTAATTAGTGGGTTACACCCACGCTCTGGGCGGGGCGACCCATTTTTAATGGAAACGTAGACACAATAGTAAAAATAACGTTAATGGCAGGAATTCGTTTGATACGGGTTCGGTTCATTAAGACACCGACAATTACTGAAAGAGGAAAAAAAAAGTCATGATACGAACAAAATATACCGAGATGCGTTTACATCGATCGAAACAATAAAAATGAATATCAATTTCAGTACTGACGTTGTTCGGTCTATACCGTTCTTTTTGTTACATGTACAATACCAGGCTTGATTGAAACTTAAAAAAGAAAAAGAAATATAGAAGTAAGAAAAGAAAAAGGAAAGGTGAAAAAAATTCACAATACACAAAAATCATAATAAGACAAAAATTACTTTAGCTAATAAATTTATAAATTATATGTATAATAATAATTCATTGGCAACAATGAGTCGCAAAACGCAAAAAAGGGTGTTTGTAAAATCTTGTATCATACCAACTAATAATGTCCAATTAACCCACAATGAGCTCACAAAATAGAAACTTTCTTGGAAATAGTCTCTACTATGTGAACCATAAATAAGTTCTTAAGTTGTTGAGGACTTGAGTCTTGAAAACTACAATTCATCATCTTTGTATCGATTGATGTTTATACTCATACACATTAATGTTATGATTTGTGATAATCGATAAGTCGAAAGCATGAAACGCATGTGAAAATATATTGCCATGGACATGGTCCATCCGGATAACACCAACTTCATTCCAACAAACAAAAAGAAGTAAAATTTAAAATAATGATACACCAAAAAAGATGATCATAACCTAGGACACAATTGCATTTTCTAATCCATCATTAAGCAAAAGCCTCCATTTGCATACTCGGAAAGGACACTCCAATTTCAAGATCTTGTGCTGATTCTTTGCACGCACTTATAGAAGCCGGTCCGCTATAGTCGATTGAAACAACTTCATATTTTATCGGCTTCCCCCACCCAAAATCAATATCGTAGAAGTCGAGTTTCGGTGTACCCGAGACACTCATCTTCCTTGCCGGTATCTTGAGACCATCATGCCATCTCTCCGCATCTTTCAAGATCCCCTCCTTATTGTTCACCATTTTGCTTATACCCTCTCCAATCACTTTGGCGCCAATAACATACCCATTTTCACCTATTAACTCACCGTGTTTTATAGTTATAAACATGGTGCGATACAATTACCAAAGTAGGTTGCAGGAAGTGGCGGATCCAAACGCGATCGACAACCCACCGCCAGTATAAACTGTTCTAACTCGTCTTCGCCCTTTTTTTCTCCCACCTTGACAAACGATTTCACAATACAACTCCATATATAACCACATGTTACCGTAAAAGATGATACATACTCCAAACTTGGCAGTTGGGTTAGAACCTGTTTCTGAAGTCCATTGATATGGGTTCGGGCCAACACAAATGTGGCCCGAACCCTATCAGAGGAACCCCAAGGCTCGGAGGTTGATAAAAACCTTCGAGCCTTGTTTCTTTCAACCTGATTTCATCTAGTTTCGGGATGTCAACCAATCTATCATAAACAGGTGGAGATCCGTTCGTTAAGAATTACTGATCTCCACCTGATGTATAAACTGACGTCCACGCCTTCAAGAACCCAAACCGAGTGTTAGCGTCACCAAGGCAATGATGATTTGTCATTCCAATAGAGATACCCGAGTTTGGAAAATACGTCACTTGGACCGAGAAAAGTGGGAGTGTGACGCAATCAGATACTTTAATGGCGCTACCTAACGGAGGAACAAGTGGATAAAGGTTTTCACATTTCCGAGGATGATTTCCTGTCAGATCATTAAAATCAAGAGTGCTTTCTACAAAAGTAACTGTAACATAATCACCTTCTGCATGGCGAATTTCGGGCTTTTTAGTGATAGTGGAATCATTGAGAAATACAACCAGATTGCTAACAAATGGGAAAAAATGTTGAAGTGTGATTGATAACTAGTGTTTTAGTTTGTGGACAACGGTTTCCATAAAATGGGCTTTAGAGTGGGGAAAGTGGTAGAAGAAAAGATGATGGATTGGTGGAAAGAGTAGCCATGTGATGTCGAAGAAAGTGAGCGGTGGCGAACGGTGGCCGATGGCGGCGGGTGTGGCTATATTCGAGAACAGTCGAGAACTGTTACATAGGGAATATTGTCATCCATTGAATTGGTGGCGGCGGCTTTGGGTAGATGTGTCTATGGAAAAAGTGGGTGTTATATGAAGGGCATAAAGGTGTTGTGAATGCTTTAAAAAATTAAATAAATAAAAAAGAAATACTTGGCTATCATGTATCAAAGTGTCACTTGCCGAATATGGATTATGGTACCGGTTTTCTTGTTTTTTAGTTCTTTATAATCAGATTCATAAGTAACTTGAGAACACGTTAGTCTTATAAGTCATGATGCCTACCTAACTTTTAGGATTTTGTTTGTGTCAACTAAAATATTTCATTCCTTTTTTTATTTTATTTTTCAAGGTTCTTGCTCTTCTGATAGGATTATAGGAATTAGGGAGCAGATATATCACAAAATTCTCAACGAGTGAACGAGGATTGGTGAAATAATTCAGATCTCATTAATATAACTCTAGTATTTAACCCGTGTGTTGCGGCGTGACTCTTTAAACCGAGCACAAAAATAGACGTATACTTAAACCATACAAACGTATTGCGGTGTGTCTGTAAAAGTCTAATAATCAAACGTGTTGCAATGTGTCCTACAATAGTCTAATTAGTATATAACTAAATAGGTTAGAACCCCATGTATTACACGGGCTGACTAAATATAATTTTATATACTAAGTAATAAAACGGTTAAACCTTTTAAAACTTGTACATTGTAAGATTGAATAAAAACGTGTATTACATGGCTTAAATACAAATAATGCAATCAATTAACACACACAATCATTAATATATATTTTTAGAAAAAATGAACTTTGATATAGTATATACTTTTTATAGCATTATACTTTGTTTTTTATTTATCATTAAGTTAGAAACTTGTGTATTACATAAGACAACATTTTACTTTATTTTTTACTATGTTAAAACCCCGTGTATCACCCGGGTTGCATAAATAATTTATATACTAAATAATAAGAAAATATATCTTTAAAGACACGTGTTAAACAAAATATAATGTACAGTCGTCAAAAATTATCTTTTAAAAATGAATTGATGTACTATTTACTTAATACAACATTTTACTTTGTTCTTTTATTATTATTAGGTTAAAAACACATGTATTACATGGGGTGAATCCCATTTTTGTGATACAATACCATAAAATCGAGAATAAATTCTCTTTAAATAGAGTATAGAATTATTATATTTAAAAATGGTGTTCTTTTTAAATGGAGTATATAATTGTTATAAGCTCAATCTATTCACACACCCATGCTGCCTATTTGGACACCCTTGAGCCCTAGACGGGTCGTCTAGGCCTAGACGCCCCGTATAGGCAATGATTTTTAGGAGTCCGCAGGTACTGGCAGGGCGCACAAATTTATGTGTTAAGACGGGTCGTCTAGACCTAGACGACCCGTCTACGAACTTGTTTTTTTTAGTTGGAAAATGGGTGTTTAGGTGGGGTAGATTGGTTGTTGTTGGAGGTTGAAAAAATAGTGTTTTGGTGGGGTAAATTGGTTGGTGTTGGAGGTTGATTTTTTTTCTGTGGTGTAATTTTATATTTTTAAAAAGTTTTGTTTATTGTATAAAAATAAGTTATCTTTTTCGATCCTTTAAGTATTTAATTGTTTTTACATTATGTTTTAAAAAAATATATTAAAATTTAATACACGTCGATTTAACATAAACAATCATCAAGTAATCGAATAACTGAAAACAAAGTTACATATTACAGATATAACATATATAACATAACTTTGTACATCCATAACAATAGGTCAAGACGACTCGTACATTTACAATTAAATTATTTTTGGTATAACTATTAACACCGGGAATGGGTGCAGAAACCACCAAGGGGATAATGGATATGGTAACAACTACCAAGGCGGTAGGGGACTTGGTAACTACCACCCACAACGATTCTTCAATTCCAGATCAACGTTGTTTATCGCCCTGGGTGAGCATTGGAAGCCCGACAAACAGTTTTGCAATTAGTTAGCATTCATTACTTCTTAACCCTTGAATCCCAATGCTCCTCTGTAACACCCTGTAAAAATCGTGTCCAATAGTATAGTGACACGTGTTGTATTTTAATATAGTCTATTAATGTCACACCCCGACCCGCAGCGGAAAAGGTGATCGGGGCATGATTGGGTTATCATCAAAGCTCATGACATTTATTAAGCGTTTCATATTCATTAATACAAATTAAATGGAAATTTACAATGATTGTTACAACATGATCTAACTAACAATCTAAACTTCTTTGTTCTCTTCTAAGGCATATCCTATGTTTTCCTTGCTTCAACCTGTTCACCTGTATCATGTGTAAAAAGGTTTTTGGATCAACATAATGTTGGCGAGTGAATCCTATGGAAAACATTTGAACAAATTTATTTGAATTGATTATGAAATATGTGCACAACCAAACATGAGTAAAATTAGATGTATCTTAATCAACAATCATAAGATATTAAATGAAACACTCATGAACAATAATGGAACAATTAGAGGCACGCGATGCTCAACTCGTCTCTCACGAGGAACTGAGGGGCCTGATGAATGAATTGCATAAACATGATAATATGAATGACACAACTACAAACAATATAAACTCAATGATACACACATGAACAATAATGAATTTGATGTGAAGCACGCGATGTTCTACTCGTCTCCTACGAGGAACTGATGGGCTTAATGTATGAGTTTCATATAATTTGATAAAAGGAAATAAGTAAATCACAGCAATAAAAACAATCTAAGTTTAGGTCATGATGTGGTATGGCACAAGTTTAAATAAATAAATTAATTATTTTCATAACACATGACACACCCCAAAACGTGTAATTTAAAAGAGGGAGTTGTAAGATTCACTCACAGTGGGTGCGTTCGGTTGATGACGTTGAATGCACGCGAAGTGGTTTTAACCACGAGTGAGATTTAACCTAGATAAATCGCATTATGGTTTGGTAAGTAAACGGATTTTATTAATCTATTTTAGTAGGATTGTTGGGTGTATTTTTGTGAGTTTGAGGTTATTTTCTAACCTTAAAAATGTTATTTTTAAGTATTTTTAATTGATTTTTAATTAAAAAAATTAAATAAAAAATAATAAAAAAATTGATTTTTTTTCTGACCGTTAACCATTTGACCTGACCGTTGACCTGACCGTTGACCGGTTCGATGGCATATTATTGTGCGCTGAGTGAGGCTCGAACCCGAGACCTCTCGTACGCGTGCACGCAGCTCTACCAACTGAGCTACGTGTCTAACCCGTTATATATCTGATTTTAATTATATATATATATTAATTAATTTAAACCGAAAATCATTTTATTTTAAAAACAGTTTTAAGCGAACCGGACTTGCACTCCACAGGTCTCGAACCCGGGACCTGTGGTTTAATCTAACACACAGTCCACCGCTGGACTGTGTGTTCAACATGTTATATAATTCGATTTTTATTATACTTAAATACTAATTAGTTATTTCCTTTTCTGCCTTATTTAAAAAGAAGAGATAACTGTCCGAGTCGGTGCAGAAGACCGGACTCGAACTCGTGACCAGTGATATAAACAAACACACAGTCCACCGCTGGACTGTGTGTCTAACTTGGTTATTATTCCGGTTATCAATATACTTAACATATATCTGTGGCGACTCCGGTTCAGTTAAACAAAAAAATGGTTTTTATTAAGGCAGCGTGTGTGAGACGGGAATCGAACTCGAGACCTTTGCATGTTTAACGTGCACACAGTCCACCGCTGGACTGTGTGTCTAACCCGAGTATTATCCTGATTTATATTATACTTATATGATACAGAAATACATCGTCTTCTTCATCCAGTTAGAACCAGAAATCGGAAATCGACTGGTTCAAGATTTTTATCAGCTTATTAGTGTGTTTCAGTCCATTAAGGTAAGATAAAGGTGAAAAGATAAAGAAAATAAGCGAAAGAGGTATACCGACTGGACCCTCTGTTTTCCGGCAGAACTCCGGCGACAGCAATCAACTCCGGCGTCAGGTGTCTTGCAGCAGCAAGTCTCCGGAAAGCTTGGAAAGAGTATGGGTGACTTCGGTATAAACTTAGGAGGTTCAGTGAGGTTCAGAAATAAGGAAATCGGTTTTCCGGCGACGAACAGAAAAGTTCCGGCGAGGGAGTTTTCGCCGAGAAAGAGTGTGGTTTTGAGCGAAAAGGTTTTCAATGGACTGAGGGTGAATTTATAGGGGAAAATCGAGGTGTATTTGGTCTGATTTCCGACTGGATTCACTGATTTAAATTTCCCGGCGGTTATGGTTTTTGGTCGCGGACTTCAAACATCGGTTATAACCGATGTCTGGTTAATGGTTTACGTTATAACGTAAATTGTAGTTAAGACTCGCGAAATTTCCGGGATTCCGACGATTGAACTGTTTGGGCGCCGGTTTTGAATTCGTAACGTCACTTTATGAATTAAATGATTCTATTATTTAACAAACGGAACAAGTGGCGCAGTGGTTTGTGTGTGTGAGTTAAGTTTGTTTGCTGATTCGGTACAGACCCGGGTTCGAAACCCGGCAGAGTACTTTCATTTTTATTTTGCGATTTTCAACAGTTTTTCAAAAACTAAATATATTTTCCCGTATAATAATTGATTACGGATCGTTTAAAAATATTTTGGGCATTTAATTCGCAATGAAATTTTTGACTGACTGTTTGGTTGATAAACGGAGCGGGTTTGGTAAATCCGTTTTTGACGGATGTTACAGTATCCCCTGCTTTTTAGAAATTTCGTCCCGAAATTTAAATTGTGATATATTTGACTAAAAGAATGATGATGTTTTGTTTGACAGTTGTATGCTTAGAAAAATAAAGGTTTAGGTTTTTGTTCGAGGCGGTAACGTTCCTTGTAAGGGTTAAGTACCCTATTCAGGAATCGCTTTTTGTTGCCTACTGTATAAGTATTGATAAACAGGAATGATTTGCTAAAAAATGATATCATGCATAAGAGTTTAGATACGTTTGGGAAAATTATGGTTATGTCCTAAGGCAAAACTTCTAACACTACAATCTATATGGAACATAATTAAAAACACAACAACTGATATTTGAACATAAGTAAACACAACAGCTAATATTCGAACATGAATAAACACATCAGCAAATATTTGAACATGAATAAACACATCAGCAAATATTTGAACATGAATAAACACAACAGCAAATATTTGAATCCACATTCTGATAGCATATATGTTTGAATGATGGAAGTTCCTCTCTCGATTGTTATGATGGAGAGGTTAGTTTATGTAGAAATGGATCACAATCCAATCTCTTTAAATAACATGATGATATAAATGCAACACAAATTCCAACCAAGGCAATACTAAATCCTACATGGAACTTCTCATAACCGCCTGATAATGCCTTTGATCCTTTGGCAAGAATACTTATATATAGGAAGTACCAGCGGCGTATCCACTATATTCTTGCCAAATTTTCATTAGTTTTATCCACAAGTTATGATTGGTTACCAAGAAACTAATAAATCCTACATAGAACTTCTCATAACCGTCCGATAATGCCTCTGATCCTTTGACAAGAATACTTATATATAGGAAGTACCAGCGGCGTATCCACCATATTCTTGTCAAATTTTCATTGGTTTTATCAGTGAATTATGATTAGTCCTATAACTCTACAACCAATACAACAAACATAAAATACTGAAATGAAACATATCTGTGCGATCAAGGCTCAATCGAACGGAGCCGATCGTATTGCATGTACTGAAAATGAAATGGATGTGCGCTCAAGGCTCAATCAAACGGAGCCGAACGTATTGAATGTACTGAAATTGAAATTGTGTGCTCAAGGCTCAATCGGGTGGAGCCGAGCGTATTGCATGTACTGAAAATGAATAACTTAACCACACAAACAGCCTATGCATGGAACCTCTCATAACCGCCTGATAATGCCTCCGATCATTTGACAAGAATACTTATATATAGGAAGTACCATCGGCGTATCCACCATATCCTTGTCAAATTTTCATTGACTTTATCCGCAAGTTATGGTTAGTTCGATGCGACTCTACTACAAACACCACAACCACAAGATACTGATAATGAAATTGTCTGTGCGCTCAAGGCTCAATCAAACGGAGCCGAACGTATTGAATGTACTGAAATTGAAATTGTGTGCTCAAGGCTCAATCGGGTGGAGCCGAACGTATTGAATGTACTGATATTGAACAACTTAATCTAAACAACCATCACACAAACAGCCTATGCATGGAACCTCTCATAATCGCCTGATAATGCCTCCGATCATTTGACAAGAATACTTAGATATAGGAAGTACCATCGGCGTATCCACCATATCCTTGTCAAATTTTCATTGACTTTATCCGCAAATTATGGTTGGTTCGATGCGACTCTACTAAAAACACCACAACCACAAGATAATGATAATGAAATTGTCTGTGTGCTCAAGGCTCAATCAAACGGAGCCGAACGTATTGCATGAACTGGAAATGTAAATTGAAATGTGCGCTCAAGGCTCAATCAAACGGAGCCGAACGTATTGCATGTATTGAAATGTAAAATGAAATAACCGATCAAGGCTCAAACAAACGGAGCCGATCGTGCGGGCACACCCTGATCAACCGCATAATAAAATGGGGATCAAACTCAACCTCGATGGATGGGGAGCTGCGGCCTCGGCAAAAGCATATACTGAAAACAATATATAATATATAATATACCATAATTACTCTAACAGTCTACACATGTGATAAAGAAAAACATAAAACTAAACGATAGGAGTTGAATCTGGATCTTCGGCGAAGAGGACTAGCTGAGTATCTTCATCTGGGCCGTCATTATCTTCGACAGGGTTGGCGTTGATATTGAAGACTCTTCCTCTTGCTGATGGCATAGTGGTTGGGTTTTCTTGGTTTACTTGGTTAACTGGGTTTGATTGGGCTTGAGTGTTGATAACGTTAACCAATTGAGGGCATGTGTTTCTAAAGTGGGTAGGGTCGCCACAATTGAAACAAGCTCGAGTATATGGGAACACGGGGTATTGGGGTTGATAATAAGTTTGGGTCATGTTTTGAGTAGGGGAAAAGGTTTGGTTTTGAAAGGTGCGACAAACATTGCTCAAATGACCATAGCGTCCACAAGTTGCACATAGACGACAAGGTAGGGTATGGGGATGGTGATAAAAACAGTTGTTGCATCGAGGGTGAGGTCCAAGATATGGTTTCTTATCTGGGTAAGCTGAGTTGGGTGCCACTTGGGTGATTGGGATAGCTCGGATGGGTATGGCGTGTAAAACTGGTTGATTTCGTTGAGTAGCAGCAAAAAGTCGCCCGACTCTTCTTCTCTTAGGATTGGGTTGAGAAGGGGATTCGGTTTGAGTGGAGTCGGAGGTTTCAGTCGATTCTTTATCCTTCTTCTTCTCCTCCTTGAAGTCTTTGTTTGGATTCGGTTCTCGGTGAGCTCTGTTGCTAGCTCCATTGCTGCTTCCAAAGTTGCAGGCTTGGTACTTATCACAGGGTCTTGAATCTTTGACGGAAGACCACGAATGTAGTGCTCGATCAAACGGTAGAGGGGAGTGAACATGTTGGGAACCATTTGATGTAACTCGAGGAATCTTTTGTTGTAGGTGATGTGGTCTCCTTCCATTTGCTTCAATGAGTAAAATTCATCTTCTAACTTCTTGATTTCGCTCCTTGGGCAAAAACGTCTGGTCATGATTTCCTTCAATTCGTTCCAAGTTAAGGTCATAGCATCTTCCACACCTCGTTTGGCCTTCTCTGTGTTCCACCAAGTAAGTGCTATCCCATATAGTCGACCGGTAGCATAACGCACTTGCGATCATCAGGGCAATCGCAATTTAGAAAAGTATTCTCCATTTCTTCAAACCAATGGAGGAGAGCGGTGACGCCTTCAGTCCCTTTGTATTTCGGAGGGTCGCATGATTTGAAATGCTTGTAGGTGCATTTAGTGGTATTTGGGGGAGAGTTGAAAATGTTTTGGTTTGCTTGATTGACAGGATTATTGGTAAGTGCTTGTTGAACTTGGATTACAATATTGGGTATTACGGCAGCCATTTGTTGAGCGATTAAGGCAGCCATGCGCTCGCGGGCTTTTCTTGTTCTCGTCTTCCTACGGGCGAGGTTAGAAGACATCTACAAGAATACATGACAAGAGTATGAGTTGGATGCTTTTGAGTCATGGGTCGCATTAGGAATGAACATTCATAAAATAATTATAGATAAATAAATTACTACATCCATTGGATGTCTTGGGTTTTGCTCGCTGTTAGGCCCTTCATGCCGCCATACTTTACCTGTATAATCATGTGGGCCCCATGAATACCGGTTTTTCATATGGTTCGCACGGTTTCTGCCAGGTTGCGTACACAAAACCCGGAGAAAATCGATATATATGTATACAACGTGTGATATTCGGAATGTGTCCAGGTGTAGACACGGTGACAACTCAAAGTAGGGTTAGTTCGAACGACGTTTGGTGTGGCATGCTTTGGCCTAATAGGTCCTTCGTACTCTCATCGTTGGTCCCCAGGTAGGCAAACTGGTCCGTTATATTGGATTTATACGAATGCCAGCCTAGACAGGACGTTCCGACTACCGGTACTTGTACCCTTCCAGTTACTACATGCCCGTCGCAGAACTTACTTTGATGAGATTTGAAAATTGCACAAAATCTTTGGATAATGAGAATATGAAAATAAATTGAATACATGAACATCGATATATGTATAATGAATATGTATATATGTGTATGATGAATATGTGTATAAGCATGAAATGTAAACAAATATGAAACAAATAAATATCACAAGTTTGTATGTAACCACCTAATCAATTTAAAATTTAGGCAGACTAAAGTATAGGCTCTAAGGGTCTAATAACCTATCCTATATCCCTATAGTCATGGCTCTGATACCAATCTGTCACACCCTGACCCGCAGCGGAAAAGGTGATCGGGGCATGATTGGGTTATCATCAAAGCTCATGACATTTATTAAGCGTTTCATATTCATTAATACAAATTAAATGGAAATTTACAATGATTGTTACAACATGATCTAACTAACAATCTAAACTTCTTTGTTCTCTTCTAAGGCATATCCTATGTTTTCCTTGCTTCAACCTGTTCACCTGTATCATGTGTAAAAAGGTTTTTGGATCAACATAATGTTGGCGAGTGAATCCTATGGAAAACATTTGAACAATTTATTTGAATTGATTATGAAATATGTGCACAACCAAACATGAGTAAAATTAGATGTAATCTTAATCAACAATCATAAGATATTAAATGAAACACTCATGAACAATAATGGAACAATTAGAGGCACGCGATGCTCAACTCGTCTCTCACGAGGAACTGAGGGGCCTGATGAATGAATTGCATAAACATGATAATATGAATGACACAACTACAAACAATATAAACTCAATGAAACACACATGAACAATAATGAATTTGATTGAAGCACGCGATGTTCACTCGTCTCCTACGAGGAACTGATGGGCTTAATGTATGAGTTTCATATAATTTGATAAAAGGAAATAAGTAAATCACAGCAATAAAAACAATCTAAGTTTAGGTCATGATGTGGTATGGCACAAGTTTAAATAAATAAATTAATTATTTTCATAACACATGACACACCCCAAAACGTGTAATTTAAAAGGAGGGAATTGTAAGATTCACTCACAGTGGGTGCGTTCGGTTGATGACGTTGAATGCACGCGAAGTGGTTTTAACCACGAGTGAGATTTAACCTAGATAAATCGCATTATGGTTTGGTAAGTAAACGGGTTTTATTAATCTATTTTAGTAGGATTGTTGGGTGTATTTTTGTGAGTTTGAGGTTATTTTCTAACCTTAAAAATGTTATTTTTAAGTATTTTTAATTGATTTTTAATTAAAAAAATTAAATAAAAAATAATAAAAAATTGATTTTTTTTCTGACCGTTGACCATTTGACCTGACCGTTGACCTGACCGTTGACCGGTTTGATGGCATATTATTGTGCGCTGAGTGAGGCTCGAACCCGAGACCTCTCGTACGCGTGCACGCAGCTCTACCAACTGAGCTACGTGTCTAACCCGTTATATATCTGATTTTAATTATATATATATATATTAATTAATTTAAACCGAAAATCATTTTATTTTAAAAACAGTTTTAAGCGAACCGGACTTGCACTCCACAGGTCTCGAACCCGGGACCTGTGGTTTAATCTAACACACAGTCCACCGCTGGACTGTGTGTTCAACATGTTATATAATTCGATTTTTATTATACTTAAATACTAATTAGTTATTTCCTTTTCTGCCTTATTTAAAAAGAAGAGATAACTGTCCGAGTCGGTGCAGAAGACCGGACTCGAACTCGTGACCAGTGATATAAACAAACACACAGTCCACCGCTGGACTGTGTGTCTAACTTGGTTATTATTCCGGTTATCAATATACTTAACATATATCTGTGGCGACTCCGGTTCAGTTAAACAAAAAAATGGTTTTTATTAAGGCAGCGTGTGTGAGACGGGAATCGAACTCGAGACCTTTGCATGTTTAACGTGCACACAGTCCACCGCTGGACTGTGTGTCTAACCCGAGTATTATCCTGATTTATATTATACTTATATGATACAGAAATACATCGTCTTCTTCATCCAGTTAGAACCAGAAATCGGAAATCGACTGGTTCAAGATTTTTATCAGCTTATTAGTGTGTTTCAGTCCATTAAGGTAAGATAAAGGTGAAAAGATAAAGAAAATAAGCGAAAGAGGTATACCGACTGGACCCTCTGTTTTCCGGCAGAACTCCGGCGACAGCAATCAACTCCGGCGTCAGGTGTCTTGCAGCAGCAAGTCTCCGGAAAGCTTGGAAAGAGTATGGGTGACTTCGGTATAAACTTAGGAGGTTCAGTGAGGTTCGGAAATAAGGAAATCGGTTTTCCGGCGACGAACAGAAAAGTTCTGGCGAGGGAGTTTTCGCCGAGAAAGAGTGTGGTTTTGAGCGAAAAGGTTTTCAATGGACTGAGGGTGAATTTATAGGGGAAAATCGAGGTGTATTTGGTCTGATTTCCGACTGGATTCACTGATTTAAATTTCCCGGCGGTTATGGTTTTTGGTCGCGGACTTCAAACATCGGTTATAACCGATGTCTGGTTAATGGTTTACGTTATAACGTAAATTGTAGTTAAGACTCGCGAAATTTCCGAGATTCCGACGACTGAACTGTTTGGGCGCCGGTTTTGAATTCGTAACGTCACTTTATGAATTAAATGATTCTATTATTTAACAAACGGAACAAGTGGCGCAGTGGTTTGTGTGTGTGAGTTAAGTTTGTTTGCTGATTCGGTACAGACCCGGGTTCGAAACCCGGCAGAGTACTTTCATTTTTATTTTGCGATTTTCAACAGTTTTTCAAAAACTAAATATATTTTCCCGTATAATAATTGATTACGGATCGTTTAAAAATATTTTGGGCATTTAATTCGCAATGAAATTTTTGACTGACTGTTCGGTTGATAAACGGAGCGGGTTTGGTAAATCCGTTTTTGACGGATGTTACAATTAAAGACCAATAAGGACTAAAGGCGTCAACATGCTCAAGTTGAGCCTATGAGTGACGAACCGATGTCAACATGCATAAATAATAGCCTCCGAGTGACTGATATGTCAACATGCTTAAATCATTAGCCTCTGAGTGACTGATACGTCAACATGCTTGAAACTTGGCCTCTGAGTGACTAATATGTCAACATGCCCAGCCTCTAAGTGACATCGAAATCAACATGCTTGCAATAAGCCTCTGAGTGATCCTTTGTGAAGTCCTAACTCTCATACGTGCCATTTGTTGGACGAGAGGGTTCAATTTTGTAAATATATGAAAGTTGGATAATGGAGGGATTAAAAGTGTCAACATGTTAATTTATACCTCTGAGTAACCTTTTAACGAACCGAGAGCTCGACAATGTCCGAGCATAATCCCGGGTATGCCAAGTATTGGCTACGGATGGCTAAAAGTGCCAAAAAGGTGTTTTAAAATGTTTTAGGAGCTTTATAAAGTTCAGGGGCTAAAGTGTCAAATTTTGAATGTTGTCAGGGGGTGGTCACGGGCCGCGAGAGACTTGGTCTGTGTCTCTCGCGGGGCGCGAGAAGCCCTCTGCTGCAGAAAGTTTGTTTGGTCTCCAAGCCAAACTCCAAAACCATTTAAATTCGAAACCATGGACTTGTAATCAGCTATGCCACGTTTTGGGACACTTGTAAGCTTCTTCTTACACCCCTAAACACCTAGCTTCACCTCCTTTGAGCTCTAAAAACTATAAATAGGTGCTTAAGTTCACCATTTCAACTTGCACGTTTCTTATTCACTCTTCTCCCTCCTCTGGAAGTTCTTAACTAAAAGGAGCAATCCAACATAGTTCTTTTGCATCTAGGAATCACTGGTAAGTGTTTCCTTCTTTGTGCATATTCGTTTTTAAGCTTCTATAGCCAAAAGTCAAGCGTTTTACGTAAAACGCTTTGACTTTCGGTTAAGATCATTATGGTCCAGCCATTGTTCAAAATGAACATGACTAAGTGATCGTAATAAGGTGGGTGTTAGTCCCTATAAAGGTCACCTCCTGAATATCACGTTTGCTAGACCAATTGACGGGTCAAAGTTATGTTATTAAAAAGTCAAACAGGCCATTTTTCAGAAAAATCATAAATTGATCTTATATATGTTATGAAACCTGTTTTGACACTTAAACAAGTTGGTAATAATTATTAGAACATGTATAAACATGTTCGGCTCGTCAATTTCAGTTCTAGGGTCGGTTCGTAACCGAAAGTCGTGAAGTTTGACTTCTGCTTTAACTTTCGATTCTGACCCGATTTAGATTAGTTACTTACTTATCTAAAGTTGCATTATGATCATAATATAATGTAGCATAACCCTCTGAGGTTATTTTACATGATCATAATCAAAATCCAAGTTTATGCGCAAGTTCCATAATTATGCCATCTTTGACCAAAATGCCCTTTTTGAACAAAACAAGGTTTTAATGATAATAAACTTGATTGAGTTTCCTACTGATGTAATATTATAAGTAGGATTATTTGGGATGTTAAACCAAGTTGTAAACTGAGTTTCCAAGCAGGTCCTTAAACTATGTCGATAAATGAAGGTTTTAGTCCTTGTGACTCATAAATGATTTTAATCAATCTTTTCAAGGTAAATCATTTACCTACTGATATGTTATATTAAATAACATATTTTAAACATTTTAAGTCTGACCCTAAGGTCAGTTTTCATTAAACATCGCTTAACAACGTCATCTTACGACATAAGCGCCATTTCGGCGCATAGTAAGGTTTTAAACCATATTATTGACCAAAACTTGATACCTACTGATTTCAAAACTTATTTTAAACATAATTACAGTAGGTACATGTTATAAACTCATAATCCCAAATAATTTATAAACTATGTGTAAAATAACCAAAATGCCCCTTCGGTGCATAGTTTGGTCATAAAAGATACTTTACACATATAATTGACATCCTACTAATATTATGTCATAAATAAAGTATTTTTCCAGAATACTTATAATTATAACATTAAATTATATTCAAGTTCTTTTTATATGGTATGAAATTACCAAAATGCCCTTATGAGGCATAGTTTCGTTTTAAAACCTTAATGGGCATATAAGTTGATATCCTACTGATATTTTTACTTATTTAAAGTATAATGGCATATAGAAATTGTCCATGACTTATCCGGTTACCCAATATCGTTATTATGCGCACAATTACGTATATGTACGAGTCAGAGAATACTGATAAGTCTTGTGTACGTCATGTCTACACACGTTTTCCAAGATTAAGGATTATGTGCGAGTCAGAGAATTCGAACGAATCATGTGATTCGTACGATGTGTTACTTGTTTCATACGAAATAAGTATTTCGTACGAAACAGTTGACCAGTACAAAACTTCTGGAATGTGTCTCGTGTGAAATAGTATGTTCCATATGTCTGGATTCGTGTTTCATACGAACTCTAGATGGACACTGTATAAGCAGACATGCACCTCTCAGTCAAGGTAACTGGTTGACTCGCGTGTGATAGTTGGTTGGACCAGAGAGTTTGTTATCCTTTCAGTTGGATATCTCCGAAGACGAAGACACAAGAATACGGCAAGTTTGTTTGAGTCATACGAGCATTGTGTGTATATGTTTGTACTTGTTCTCAATCATAAATCAAGATAGTGAATCTTTTGGTTACCCTCTTTACTTTGCTTTGGTTGCATGCACACTTGGATTCCGCACTTGTGTGTATGTCATTTGATCAAGGAACAGGTTTAACACCGTCCTCAGGTGGACCTACAATATGAGTATTTGCACGTATAACAAGCATCGGTTTGTATGTAAACACGTATTTAACCATTGAATGCATGTAAGACAAGTATGTATCAGGTATGAATTTTATTACGATCAAAGTATCGTATTATAAGATTAGGAAATGAATTTTATTATGATACGAATATAAGTTTCCATAAATAAAAATACGATTACACTTTCTAATTAAGGAAAGTATGAAAAATCGAGGCGATACACGTTCCTACACTTTGTAGAAAAAACACACTTTACGTAGGAACCCCACTCTATTGTTTATATTACATAAGAAAATATACAAATATACAAGATTTTTAAAATGAAATCTTATAAATACTAATTCTGATTATTACAGAAAATATTTATGTCATGAGATTTTTATAAGAATTTTCATGAAATTTGGTAATTATTTTGTAATAAAAGAATATATTTAATTATAAAATTAAATGGGTCCTTCTACAAAATTCATGTGGTTTTAAATAAAAATTTGAAATAATTATATGGCCAAAAGTTGGCTACATAAAACACCCATAAAACACACCAAGATCCCACAAATAACATAATAAGATTACTAAAACATCATATATATGGATTTTGTGTTGTGTTTTAGATGATAAGACTCTAGTTATGGAATAACAAACATTATTGTGTTTTATGTTGATTAGTATGTTGTATTTTATATTCACAGTTCTATGATGGTATGTTTGAAATTTTATGAACTATTAGGGGGTTAAATATAGGGTTTTAGTAATCTTGACTCTGTTATTTGTGGGTTTTAAGTGTGTATTATGGCTGAAATTGTAGTATTTTATGACATTTTATATTTTTTAGAAAATTTAGACTTTGTAACCGAACTCCACCCATAATTATATATTCTAATTTTATGAAGTATTAAATGGATTTTAATTAAGTTATCCAAAAGATATTTATTTACTACATATTATAACATGGTAAATTAGTATTGTAATTGATCGTAATAATTATTAATTAATTTTTGCAAAGAAGATGGACTGCAGGTCCATATCGTTTGAAATAAGTCGGGTGTCATTTGGTTCATTCATCAATTGTATGGCATTTATCATTCATGTGAGTTTCAGTGATTTTGATGGGATTAAACGCGTTATGGGTAAAACAATAATTCATTATTTTTTGAAGTTATGATATAAGACTTTGAAGTCTATTTGAGAATTACAGCAAATTTATATTTCATTTTTAGATTTTATAAAACAATAGGTCATCACTTTTTAAAAATATATATAGCTCATATTATTTTGAGAATTTGAGAAAGTATGTTTAAAAAGGGTTATTTAAAAAAATCTAAAGAAACTATTTATAAGAAACTTGTGAAAGACATTATATAAAATTTACGTTGTAATATATATCTATAGTCTAAATTTATAATCCATAACCTATCCAACTTATTCAATATAGTTAGAAATATGCGTTCTCGATCAACCAAGCCAACTTATTCCAACCCATGTTTACACGTTCTATTTTTATTATTAGTCGTAACATGCGAGTTTCCCACTAATTATATATATAAGACTTTAATCGGTTAATAGTCAAAAGGCTTATTTTTAATGTATTCACTAGCTTGGGCCTTGGTATAACAAGATTAGGCAAATGAATTTTTTTTTACATCCACACTCCACAGCATGCACCTCATGCTAACCCCCACCAACCACCGGTATGCCCTTATTCTAACCCTCATCTTTTGATCCATAAATACATCTCAATGATAACGACCGCGTATATAACAATATTAGCCAAACTCATTGTTAATCAGAAGTTTTTTTAACATCCACACTCCACAGCATGCACCTCATGCTAACCCCCACCAACCACCGGTATGCTCTTATTCTAACCCCTTATTTTTTGTTCCACAATATCTCAATGATAGCGACCACGTATATAACAATATTAGCCAAACTCATTGTTAATCAGAAGTTTTTTTTAACATCCACACTCCACAGCATGCACCTCATGCTAACCCCCACTAACCACCGGTATGCCCTTATTCTAACCCTCGTTTTTTGCTCCATAAATATATCTCAATGATAGCGACCGCGTATATAACAATATTAGCCAAACTCGTTGTTAATCAGAAGTTTTTATTAACATCCACACTCCACAGCATGCACCTCATGCTAACCCCCACCAACCACCAGTATGCCCTTATTCTAACCCCCATTTTTTGTTCCATAAATACATCTTAATGATAGCGACCGTGTATATAACAATATTAGCCAATTTTTTTACAAAGTGTAGAAAGCCATCACATAATGACATGTGGCAAGTAGTTATTTTAATGAAAAGGACAATAATGTAATTTTATACTTATTCTATTTATGGTATATATTTATTATAAATAACACTTGAGAAATTTAAGGAAACCCAATATCACATTGAAATCGAATTCACAGTTATATTAGGACCGATTCATTGTTTATCCTTCAAATCGCAATTCTTCTTCTAAAGTGGTTCGCTGAAAAAAAAAACCATGGCGTCACGATGTGTTTTATCACTAAAACATACTACTACGAATACATCTATGTTGTGTTTTAGCAATCAGTAACTGATTCGTCACATTGTGTTTTATCAGTAGTCAGTAACTGGTTCGTCATTGTGTTTTAGCACTAAAACACACTACTATGGACACACCTAGTATCAAACATCAAGTGTAGTGAAACACAATACTATGATCAAACTTTAAAAGAAACACGTTGTCTTTAACAAAACATATTGGGTACATGTATATGCATGATCTAATTACAATGTAGCTTTAACACATCAATCCTTAAAACAATAACAATGTAAAAAACAACACATTTACCAAGTTAGTCACTTGTTCATCATATTGTGTTTTATTACTAAAACGCACTACTATGAACACATCTAGTATCCAACATCAAGTGTAGTAAAACACAGTACTATGATCATCTCTTACGCTTGTATTTCATGCCGAATTTGTAATCTTGATCCATGATTATAGCTAATTTGGTTGGGTTTTAGATCGAGAAAAGGAAATTTGTGAGATTATAGAAGGTGTGTTATATTTGGCAGTTATTCTATAATCATGGATTGTCCATGACGTACCCAAAATTAGCTATAATCATGGATCAAGATTACAAATTCGGCATGAAATACAAGCGTAAGAGATATTCATATTACTGTGTTTTACTACACTTGATGTTGGATACTAGATGTATTCATAGTAGTGTGTTTTAGTAATAAAACACAATGTGACGAACAAGTGACTAACTTGGTAAATGTGTTGTTTTTTACATGGTTATTGTTTTAAGGATTGATGTGTTAAAGCTACATTGTAATTAGATTCTGCATATACATGTACCCAATATGCTTTGTTAAAGACAACGTGTTTCTTTTAAAGTTTGATCATAGTATTGTGTTTCACTACACTTGATGTTAGATACTAGGTGTGTTCATAATAGTGTGTTTTAGTGCTATAACACAATGACGAACCAATTACTGACTACTGATAAAACACAATGTGACGAATCAGTTACTGATTGCTAAAACACAACGTAGATTATTCATAGTAGTATGTTTTAGTGATAAAACACACCGTGACGCCATGGTTTTTTTTTCAGCGAACCACTTTAGAAGAAGAACTGCGATTTGAAGGATAAACAATGAATCGGTCCTAATATAACTGTGAATTCGATTTTAATGTGATATTGGGTTTCCTTAAATTTCTCAAGTGTTATTTATAATAAATATATACCATAAATAGAATAAGTATCAAATTACCTTATTGTCCTTTTCATTAAAATAACTACGTGCCACATATCATTATGTGGTGGCTTGCTACACTTTGTAAAAAAAAATTGGCTTTTTAGCCAACTCATACTCATAAACAATAATAATTCATCATAAATCCAATTAATGTCCAAAAATCCTCAAAAATCCAACAAACTTGTTTAAAATAATTATGAACAGTAGCATGAATTTACTTTTATCAAAATATAATCCGAAGATCAAAAGTTCTAAAATTCATAAACTAAGAACCTTAAAATAACAAAAATATAAATTCGTATTTGAATGCCCTCTATCACATAATTGATAGAGGGGTGTTGTGTAGCACGGAAAATAAAAGTTAGGCTCAAGAACTATTTGATTTAGTTAGAATCGAAGGAGAAATCGTAATGGGAAGTTCCAAGAATTGGAATCCCTTTACCTTGAATCCACGAATTGGAGAGTGTATTTGTACGAATTGAGGGTGAGGATTTGCGAGTAATGAAGGGAGATGACATTTGGTGTTCGTATTTAGGGTTGTGGTGGCTGAATTTTATAGAACTTTTTAGGTTTTTCTTGAAAGCTTTAGTGGTGAAGTAAATTTTGATTTTAATTAGAGAGATTATAGGGCATTAAGGGTAATAATTGATCAAGTAATTTGGACAAGTATTGCATGAATTAGGAGGTGATTGAGTTGAGAAATTGCATTTTTTTTGGAAAGAAGATGGACTACAGGTCCATAACGTTTAAAAGGAGTCGGCTGTCGTTAGGTAGACACATCAAACGATACCGAATATCGTTTGAACTTGTGGCTATGTCGTTTGGAACAAAGGGGTTATCGTTTGGTTCATTCGTCAAATGACATTGAATGTCATTTGGGATTGTTACGGTGTTGTTTGGGAAGGTAAGGCTAATGTCGTTTGGGCTTGAGGTAATATCGTTTGGACATTATTACTTATTGCTTGGGACGATGGGGTTTAGGTTAAAATAATAATTACCAATTAATAAATTAAATATTCCTGTTATCATTTATTACGGTTAAAAGCCAGTTACAAACGGGTCGGCTTTCTAGGATCCGTATTTAGTGGATGTTACATAGTCAGTTTTCCTCTAATGACTATATCTGCCACTTGTAAAAGTTGTTGAGCTATTGTTGTCTCCCATGGTGTATGACCTTGCTGTGCTTCCACCATCTACGGTCTCCTATTCTCATTAAAAGAGAGTCAATCTTGGTGTTACGTCCACCACTAATAAAAGTAATCAACCGCGACTCTCACTTTTTAAAGGAAGAGTTTATAATACCTAAGTCACGTGCCACCGCAAAGTCTAGGAGGTCCCTACCAAGGTCGTTCCTATCACCAAAACCAAAACCCCATGTACCAATTGAAATCCATTGTTGTCCTTACCAATATGACCATTAAAATCTCCCCTATACAAACTCTTTCCTCCCTTGGTATGTTCCTCACGACTACATATAGGAAATCCCAAAAGTCTCTCTTCTCTTGATCCCCTAATCCAAATGGAAAGTAGGGTATAGATCGGTTAATCATCCTTAACATTTATTTCTTTTTTTTACAGTGTGCATGATCACATAGATTACTTAAATAGTTTCTTATTATGGATTAAATCCCATAAAACTTTAAGTTATACTCGTTATCCTTTATTTAAAACTTTGTTACGTTGTTTGTCCTTTACACTTAACTTCATCCAAAGAATCGATTAGTTCAAGCCATGTGCATGACAGGTGGAATAAAGGGGAAAGGAAAATTATTTTACCACCAAGACATGTAATGCACATGGCTTGAACTAACTGAGTCTTTAGGTGGAGTTAAGTATAAATGACAAGCAATGCGACAAATTTTTAAATAAAGGGTAACGAGTGAAAGTAGAAGTTTTAAAAGACTTAGATACATAAATAAGGCTTGCATAATGGACAATGATTGTAATATTGTGTAGTTATAAATTGATTAATTAACTAGTGATTAACCACCGCGTTGCGGGGCATAGGTCATAAAAATTTGTTAGGTTGTAATCAAACAACAACCAAAATCGGAAAAATCATGAAAAAAACATGAATTTATACTACCACGTAACGTCAAACGTAGGCAAAAACAAAATGCAAACTTATGCCGTGAGCCGGCGTAGAACATAGAAAAACTTGAATTTATAATGATAAAACTTTAACTCAAAGACATAATTAAAAAAAATTATATAAAACTTACGGTGTCAAGAATTTAACATAAAAATACAGGGACTGCAATGACAATAAGAAAATCACTACAAGAACATAAAAAAACCACACTCCACCATTCGAGTTCTCTTTGTGGTGCAACCAAAAGCTACTTAAAGATGTTATATATAACAAGGTGGAAGGGGCGTCCTAGGGTTCCATCTTAGGGTCGGCCAATGATACAATATCATGTCATTATCTTCCCTAAGTATTCTAGAACCACTAAAACACTGATGGCGTCTATCCACCAGTATCCTAGAAAAATGATCCCTACCTTTTTACTCCATCCACCAATCATACAACCTAAAAGATGGACACCACCATCTCAAACGTTAAACTCTCCAAACTATCATGACAACAGGTAGTCGTGTAAATCTACGCTAAGAGCGACCTTAGAAAGTGGCGGCAAACTACCCGCATGGGCCCAACCCTAATGATAATAACATTTAAATTAAATGGTACACGTTACAACTCTATAAAAATATAAGAATATTCAATATGGTCCGGGGACCATACCGTTAATGAAAAGACGAAATAAAAATACATCAAATATCAAATTTATTTTCTTTTAACAAAACCTTACATATCACAAAAAGAAAGTGAACATGTTTATAATCTACTCTCATCTAAAGTTCTAAATCTCTATGGAAACTATTACCGAATACAAATATTAAGTTTTTCTTTTAAAATTGTTATGTACCAAAAATTTAAATTTATATGGTTACATAAAAAAATACACCTAAACATGGTTAAATACATACAATTATATATTAAGCATCCTTAACAAATGTCCCCATCTTAAAAACATAATATATATATATATATATATATATATATATATATATACACACCTAAATAGATACATTTATATATTTAGCATCTTTAACAAATGTCCCCATCCTAAAAGCGTCACCATGCTGCAGCCCACTAGAAAAACAATATGCCTTGGCCTCCTGTTTTGTTTATATCCCCTAAAACTTGGGGCTGTTTCAACTTCCCGTGTGCTTTGCTCTTTGCATCTATATATTCCTCATCCTCATCTCTGGCTTTGTCATCAACCACTCACAACATACTTTCATTCCAAACAAATCTCACTCCCCTTCATTTCTAATATGACTTCTAGTAGGATGGTAGCCGGAACAGTTGGACTGGTGGAGGCACTCAAAGATCAAGGCTTTGCACGGTGGAACGACACCATCAGGACCATCCACCACCACGCTAAGTCTAATCTCCGGTCAGTCACCCAAATAAAGAAGTTGTCTTCGCCGGCTGCCTTGGCTTCAACCAAAGGCATTGACCAATCAGAAGAGTCTTTGAGAAAAGTTATGTACTTAAGTTGTTGGGGTCCCAATTGATTTATATATATATATATATATATATATATACATATATACATACATATCAGAAATCAACCTGGAGATATAATTTATAGCTTGAACACAACAAGCTCCATGTGCTCAGTGGGTTTCTGGTCAGAGTTGATGTTATCGTCAACGATTGTTCCCGGTTGTATATGGATTTCAATATTATGTACGTACTAAAAGGAGTTAAGAAATATGATGAATTGCTAGTGTGAGAAAATATGTATGCATCCATGATTGATTATTGATTCAAATGAAATGAAGTTGCCTTCTTTCTTTCTAGCACAAAATAAGTATACAAGCATGGTGATTAGATTTTAATAATTTATTTTAAACTATGAGCTTGGCATGTGCAACTAAGGAAAAATAACTCTATATGCCTCCTAATAAATAATTTGGCTGTTTTTTTACTGCAATCATCGTGGGTTGAAATTCTTTTGAAACAGCACTTGTTATCGACCAATTTTTATTAACGGCAAAGCATGATACATATAAATTTGACACTTATGAAGGTCAGTTAAGCATGAATCTCGTTAACCTCCGGTTTTTGTCAAATTCGATTAATTGCCCAATATCTTTTTTTTTTGTTTCTTCGAGTGGAAAATGATATGGTTATGGTAAACTAAGCTTGGTTATGCAGGTTCCAAGCATGAATTCAAATGTTCAGTTAATCTGATTCACTTAACCACAACCGATAGGTTTTGTCGGTTATGATTAATTGTGGTTAGTTTTTTTCGGTTAATGATTATGGTTCAATGTTTGCTCACCTCTAAATGGACTTGGTTATTAATTCTATTAATCAATTATTATAGATTAGTTTATTACAATATAGTTGCTAAAGCCCAATCTGTTTGTTATTAAATTTAGGTTCTATTTTAAGGTTAAAGTTGGTATTAAATCTTCATTCTGTTTTAAGGTATAGATACACAAATTAAAGTGTAATGCAAAAAAGAAAAGGTTGAAGAGCAACTATTTGATTATTTAGACACTGGGAATACTAACTGGCATTACAAAGGGCGAAAATCCATACAGATGGGGGAAAAGCATTGATAAACTAAGCTTTTTTTTTAAATCCATCATTAAAGATATTAGCAAAAGCCTCCATTTGCATACTCGAAAAGCACATTCCAATTTCAAGACCTTCTGCTTCTTTGGATGCACTTATGAAAACCGTCCCCATAATGTAAAGTGAAGCAACTTCATATTTTATCGGCTTCCCCCACCCAAAATCCATATAATAGAAGTTGCATTTTGGTGTACCTAACACTCCAATCTTCCTTGCATTTTGGTGTACCTAATAGAGGAACAAGTGGATGAAAGTTTTCGGATTTCCGAGGATGATTTCCTGCCATATCATTAAAATCTAGAGTGCATTCTGCGAACGTAAGTGCAACAGAATCACCTTCCATGTGTCGGATTTCAGGTCTTTTAGTTGAATCATGAGGGTTATGAAATACAACCAGATTGCCAACAAATGGGAAATAAAGGTGAACAAGTACAAAGAGAAGATTGGACATATGATTGGCCTTAGTTAACAAGAAACAGATTACAGCAATTTATTTGTTATAAACATCGTCTTGTGTTTGTAATTGTTTATGTGAATTATTTGTATTTTGAGACACTTGATATGAATTAATGATTATTTAAAACAAGTATTAGCAAGTCATAAGCTCTCGAGTTTAACCCAATCATGCCCCGATCACCTATCCCGCTGCAGATCGGGGTGTGACTGTTTAAGTGTAGTATAACGCATAGGATATGATGTCGTTCAATATGCAAGCATTCATCTAACATAGTATAAATAAAATAACAATTACATAAATATAAATATTCCTGTTATCATTTATTACGGTTAAAAGCCAGTTACAAACGGGTCGGCTTTCTAGGATCCGTATTTAGTGGATGTTACATAGTCAGTTTTCCTCTAATGACTATATCTGTCACTTGTAAAAGTTTTTGAGCTATTGTTGTCTCCCTTGGTGTATGACCTTGCTGTCCTTCCACCATCAACGGTCTCCTATTCTCATGTCTTGGTGGTAAAACAATTTTCCTTTCCCCGTTATTCCACGTGGCTTGGACTAACTAAGTCTTTAGGTGGAGTTAAGTATAATTGACAAGCAACATGGCAAATTTTTAAATAAAGGATAACGAGTGAAAATAGAAGTTTTAAAAGACTTAGATACATAATTAAGGCTTGCATAATGGACAATGATTGTAATATTGTGTAGTTATAAATTGATTAATTAACTAGTGATTAACCACCGCGTTGCGGGGCATAGGTCATAAAAAATTGTTAGGTTGTAATCAAACAACGACCAAAATCGGAAAAATCATGAAAAAACATGAATTTATACTACCACGTAACGTCAAACGTAGGCAAAAACAAAATGAAACTTATGCCGTGAGCCGGCGTAAAACATAGAAAAACTTGAATTTATAATGATAAAACTTTAACTCAAAGACAAAAAAAATAAAATATAAAACTTACAGTGTCAAGAATTAAACATAAAAATTTGAGGGACTGCAAATGACAATATGAAAATCACTACAAGAACATAACAAAAAATAAAACCACAATCCACCATTCGACTTCTCTTTGTGGTGCAACCAAAAGCTACTTAGATGTTATATATAACAAGGTGGAAGGGGCGTCCTAGGGTTCCATCTTAGGGTCAGCCAATGATACAATATCATGTCATTATCTTCCCTAAGTATTCTAGAACCACTAAAACACTAATGGCGCCTACCCACTAGTATCCTAGAACCGTAATCCCCACCCTTTTACTTCACCCACCAATCCTAAAAGATGGACACCACCATCTCGAACGTTAAACTCTCCAAACTATCATGACAACAGGTAGCCGTGTAAATCTACGCTAAGAGCGACCTTAGGGGGTGGCGGCAAACTACCCGCATGGGGCCCGACCCTAATGATAATAACATTTAAATTAAATGGTACACGTTACAACTCTATAAAAATATTCAAAAAGGTCCGGGGACCATACCTTTATTTTTACAAAATAACATGAAAAGGCGAAATAAAAATACATCAAATATCAAATTTATTTTCTTTTAACAAAACTTTACATATCACAAAAGAAAGTGAACATGTTTATAATCTACTCTCATCTAAAGTTCTAAATCTCTATGGAAACTATCAACGAATACAAATATTAAGTTTTTCTTTTAAAATTATTATGTACCACAAATTTAAATTTATATAGTTACACAAAAAATATACCTAACATAGTTAAATAGATACATTTATATATTTAGCATCTTTAACAAATGTCCCCATCCTAAAAGCGTCACCATGCTGTAGCCCACTAGAAAAACAATATGCCTTGGCCTCCTGTTTTGTTTTTATCCCTTAAAACTTGGGGCTGTTTCAACTTCCCGTGTGCTTTGCTCTTTGCATCTATATATTCCTCATCCTCATCTCTGGCTTTGTCATCAACCACTCACAACATACTTTCATTCCAAACAAATCTCACTCACCTTCATTTCTAATATGACTTCTAGTAGGATGGTAGCTGGAACAGTTGGACTGGTGGAGGCACTCAAAGATCAAGGCTTTGCACGGTGGAACTACACCATCAGGACCATCCACCACCACGCTAAGTCTAATCTCCGGTCAGTCACCCAAATAAAGAAGCTGTCTTCGCCGGCTGCTTTGGCTTCAACCAAAGGCATTGACCAATCAGAAGAGTCTTTGAGAAAAGTTATGTACTTAAGTTGTTGGGGTCCCAATTGATTTATATATACATATATATCAGAAATCAACCTGGAGATATAATTTATAGCTTGAAAACAACAAGCTCCATGTGCTCAGTGGGTTTCTGGTCAGAGTTGATGATCTCGTCAACGATTGTTCCCAGTTGTATATGGATTTTAATATTATGTACGTACTGGAAGGAGTCAAAAATATGATGAATTGCTAGTGTGAGAAAATATGTATGCATCCATGATTGATTATTGATTCAAATGAAATGAAGTTGCCCTCTTTCTTTCTAGCACAAAATAAGTATACAAGCATGGTGATTAGATTTTAATAATTTATTTTAAACTATGAGCTTGGCATGTGCAACTAAGGAAAAATAACTCTATATGCCTCCTAATAAATAATTTGGCTGTTTTTTTTACTGCAATCATAGTGGGTTGAAATTCTTTTGAAACAGCACTATGGATTGTTATCGACCAATTTTTGTTAACGGCCAAGTATGATACATATAAATCTGACACTTATGAAGGTCAGTTAAGCATGAGTCTGGTTAACCTCCGGTTTTTGTCAAATTCGGTTAATTGCCCAATATCTTTTTTTTTGTTTCTTCGAGTGGAAAATGATACGGTTATGGTAAACTAAGCTCGGTTATGCAGGTTCCAAGCACGAACTCAAATGTTTGGTTAATCTGATTCACTTAACCACAACCAATAGGTTTTGTCGGTTATGATTAATTGTGGTTAGTTTTTTCGGTTAAAGATTATGGTTCGATGTTGCTCACCTCTAAATGGACTTGGTTATTAATTATATTAATCAATTATTAGATTAGTTGATTACAACATAGTGGCTAAAGCCCAATCTGTTTGTTATTAAATTTTCCTTCTATTTTAAGGTTAAAGTTGGTATTAAATCTTCATTCTGTTTTAAGGTATAGATACACAAATTAAAGTGTAATTAAAAAAAGAAAAGGTTGAAGAGCAACTTTTTGATTATTTAGACACTGGGAATACTACAAAGGCGGAAATCCATACAGATGGGGGAAAAGCAATGATAAACTAAGCATTTTTTAATCCATCATTAAAGATATTAGCAAAAGCCTCCATTTGCAACTCGAAAAGCACACTCCAATTTCAAGACCTTCTGCTTCTTTGGCAGCAAAAACAAACCCAGTTTCACCTGTTAACACAACGTTTTTTATGGTTACAATACAAGATGCACCACAATTGCCAAACTAGGTCGCAGGAAGTGGCGGATCCAACCGTCGACTAACACCATAAACTGTTCTAACTCATCTTCACCTTTTTTCTCTCCCATTTTCACAAATTACTTCACAATACAACTCCATATGTAACCACATGTTACCATAAAACATGATACATACTCCAAACTTGGCAGTTGGGATAGGACTTGTTTCTTAAGCTCTTTGACATGGGTTCGGGCCAGTACAAATGTGACCCGAACCCTATTAGAAGGACCACCAAGGCTCGGAGCTTTATAAAAACTCTCGAGCCTTGTTAGACTCAACCTGTTTTCATATGCTTTTGGGACGTCAAGCAATCTATCAAAGATAGGTGCTGTTAAGGTTAACTCATCTCCACCCGATTTAGAGACCAAGGACCACGCCTTCAAGAACCCAAACCGAGTGCTTGCGTCACCAAGGCTATGATGATTAGTCATTCCAATAGAGAAACCCGAGTTTGGGAAAGTAAGTCACTTGGAGCGAGAAAACTGTTGGTATTCAGAGGTGGTTTAACACAAGAACAGAAAGAAAAATTGATAACTAATCGGCACACTTTTTTGATTTTCAAACTGTATGTACATGCAAAATTGAAAGGTAAATAGAATGATTATTTTCGACAAATGGAATGCAATAGTTAACCTACTGGCGGTGCATTAAATAGTCAAAATAAAACTAAGTGTGCGATATTATTGGATCTTAATTTTCCAAGATTAATATAAATATTAACGTTGGTCCTTCTTTCTCGGTCAACTCTGACTTCTTCAAGATGTCACATTATGAAACAAAAACTGGGAGTGTGACGTGATCAGATTCTTTAACGGCACTACCTAATAGAGGAACAAGTGGATGAAAGTTTTTAGATTTCCGAGGATGATTTCCTGCCATATCATTAAAATCTAGAGTGCATTCTGCGAACGTAAGTGCAACAGAATCACCTTCCATGTGTCGGATTTCAGGTCTTTTAGTGGAATCATGAGGGTTAGGAAATACAACCAGATTGCCAACAAATGGGAAATAATGTTGGAGAGTGATGGATAATGAGTGTTTTAGATTGGGGACAACGGTTTCCATGAAATGGGCTTTTGAGTGGGGAAAGTGGTAGAAGAAAAGATGATGGACCGGTGGGAAGAGTAGCCATGAAACATCGAAGAAAGTGAGTGGCAGCGAACGGTAGCCGATGGTGGCGAGATCCGAGAACGTTCAGGAACTGTTAAACAATGACTTTTACCCATCGAACTGGTTGCGTGTGTGATGCTATGGTGGTGTTGGTGAGATGTATTTATGGACAAAAATGGGGTTGGAACTTGGAGGGGGGTTGATGGCTTTAGAGAAATCCATTTACCCTAATCTTGTGGCCATTAGAGTCATGTTGAAATTGTTATACGTTATTTCTATTTTTATTCATAATATTTTACTTCACATATTTTGTCACAGGCTAGAAATAAACGAAGGTCACAATATAGATATCAACACAGTAGAATATATGGTTGCTATCAAACAAAGTTGAAGTATACAGCTCAATGTTGAACTTTATATTTTGTTCTATTCTCTAACTTGAAACGTTTTTTTTCTTTCTTTGTGTTTGCTTCTAGTTCTTTTCTTTCTTTGTGTTTGTTTATAGGTCTATTGTGCTGATGTGGAATAATGAAGATCATGGAAGCACCTTCCTTGTTTGATATCAATCAAATCTCCTGTTTGATTTCTTTTGTCAAAGTTTCTTCAAGAGTTTTATGGTCCAATTGAGGGGTGTTTTAGAATGTTCATAACTGGTTTCAGTTTGTCAAACATATTCTCCCAAATTGATCTCTTCCAGTGATGATTGAAGATCTCCAGCTCTTTATCGCGTCAAAGAACTGCTTATATATTGCTTCGTACTTCGTCTCTTTTAACACAATAGTTGAATCTTTCTCTAAGCATTATTCGATTGTACTAGACGTCTTCATGTTGTTGTATCTTGTTCTAGTAGCATCGTGCTTGCACCTCTAAAAAGTGATAAAGTGATATGAGTTTAAATTCTTACGAGTGTAACGTTATGTAGTATTTAGGTGTTAAATAATGCTCTTTAAAAAAAAAAAACCTTAGAATTAATATAAGAGTTAAATGCTTGGTTGGTCCCTGTGGTTTGTAAATCTTGCAGTCTTGGTCCCAGTGGTTCACTAATTACACACTTGGTCCCAGTAGTTTCAAATTTTGCACTCGGGTGGTCCTTACCACTAACCTTTGTTAGATTTCTCAGTTAAGTATATGCAAAATTACTATTATACCCCTCGTCTTCTTCATCCTTTCTACTCTCACCCTGTCAACCACCTGCAACCACCTGCAACTACTCTGCTACCACCACCCTCACCCTCGCCGCTTTTCACCGCCATAACACTCAGCCACCACTGCCACAACCACCCTCCGCTACAACCACCCTCCGCCACATCCACCACCGCCGCACACACTTCATCTTCCCCATTGCCACAAAACAGAGTTTAAGCAGTTCATTGTCGATAACCAAGCATTTAACTCTTTACAATAATATGAAATTAATTGAATAATCAGATCCTCTTCTTCACATTTCACACCCCCTGCTGCTTCTGTTGCTCTGTTTTCCAAATTCATGATTCACAGTCAATTTCAGACTTTTAAACCAAAATTTGTACACCCATTTTCATTTTAAATAAATCACATCTTTTTCTCCACATTCCACAACCCTGCTTCAGATGCTCTGTTTTCCAGAATCAAGATCGAAACATTCAAATTCACACATCTAAACCAAATATTGTACACCCATTATCATCATATTTAACATGAAAGTAATAATAATTAAATAAATAATAAATCATAATCCCTACTTGTACATTCTCATCAGAGAGAGAAAAAATTTATAGAAAAAAATACAGAGGAAATAGAGTCTCAAAATTTGTCAAAACAACAGATCATTTTCCTTCAATCTTTTCAACATGGGTTTAAACGATGTTTAAAGTACTGATTCCATAAAAACAATGATTGGAAGATTCAGCCGCTCAAACTCAGTTTCTTCAACCGCAATTGCTGAAAATAACTTGTGCGGATAGATCTTCGGTTGTTAGTATCGACAGTGAACCAGTTTCCGGCGATGGCAGGTCAGTTTATCGACAATGAACTGCTTAAACTCTGTTTTGTGGCAATGGGGAAGATGAAGTGTGTGCGGCGGTGGTGGATGTGGCGGAGGGTGGTTGTGGCAGTGGTGGCTGAGTGGTATGGCGGTGAAAAGCGGCGAGGGTGGGGTGGTGGTAGCAGAGTAGTTGCAGGTGGTTGCAGGTGGTTGACAGGGTGAGAGTAGAAAGGATGAAGAAGACGAGGGGTATAATAGTAATTTTGCATATACTTAACTGAGAAATCTAACAAAGGTTAGTGGTAAGGACCACCCGAGTGCAAAATTTGAAACTACTGGGACCAAGTGTGTAATTAGTGAACCACTGGGACCAAGGCTGCAAGATTTGCAAACCACAGGGACCAACCAAGCATTTAACTCTTAATATAAGGATATTAAGTGTTGAATTTAGGTGTTAAATAATGCTCTTTAAAAAAACCTTAGAATTAACATAAGGATATTAAGAGTTGAAAATTGATTTATTTTGGTTTAACATCTATCATTTTTCATAAATGCTACCCTTATCTAATTGTCTAGTTAAAGATAGCGTATGAAATTGATAGAATTTAGTCATTTACCACTGCACTAACCATCATTTACATTAACTATCAATTTAGAAAATAGAGATAACTAGAATTTAATAATATTCAACATTTATATTTCAAACAAATTAGGTGTGGAATCTATGAAAAGAAAATGGTAGCACTATCTATAAGGTGGAACTTGACGATGTGATTGAGAGACCAAATAAAGATAGGCTTGGTGGCAAACAATTGCCGGTGACATTTTACCTAAATCCGACACGCCAATGTTGTTAGTTGACGTTTTGACTTGCATTCTCCGAGGCTTTAGTCTAAGTGAGTTCATAGTGTAATACAAGACCGAGCATTAGCCCTGACCCGTTCGCCTAGTGACACAAAGCTAAAGCAAATAATCAAGTAAAATAGTTCTCGAAAGAAGTAGATATCATTATCATCATCATACTCACTAAATCCCACTAATAGCAAAGTTAAGGTAGGGTCTGAGAATGGTAAGATATAGACAGCCTTACATCTACCCCGTAAGAATAGAGATGCTCCTTCAAGTGGAACCCTAGCTCGATAGTAGTTTTGTATCAAGCCTTGGACCTAAGGAACATATCACTTAGCAATTAGGACAGACGGATTGGTGCATGAACCCCGTGTCTTTTGGTTATCAACGCCACCACATAATCCATTATTAATTGCCCCCGTTTTTAATAGTAAAATAACGTTAAAGTTAGTGCAATTTTACTTTTGCCCCAGCGTCTACACATATATATATTATATACGCACATCGTAAACGGGGTAAATATCTAAAAAGAATAGATCAGGTACTTTTTTATAGAGAGTTTTCTAATTTTGACACGTTTATCAAATTTTCAAACTTACAAAATTGATTGAGGTTTGTCAACTTTTTAAAATTTACAAATTGATTGACAATTATTGTAATTAAATACTCAAATAAACTCATATATTGTTTAGATTAAAGATTCACACATTTTAGGCTATAAAGAAAAATATCAAAAAATGATGAAATTAGGGGAAAATCGTAGCCTTTAACTAAGGAATCCGGGTCTGATAGTTGTGTTAAACCGCCTACAATGTACGTTTGTTATATGATCCGACTCGTCAAGACTGTATTGTCTGGCGGTAATGAAGCCCGTAACTTTAGTCTTAGCCAAGTTATACCCGTTTTAAATTTAAGGCTTTTCTTTTATGTTTTCCCTTTCCCAACTAATCCAAATAAGAGTTTGCAAATTATTGGATCAACTCTTCATCACCACCTGCCATCACCCACCACCACTATCATCATTAGTATCACCTATACTGCCACCCTCCACTACCACTATCATCATCAACGACAAAATACCAAATCTGTTGAACCCTAAATATCTGCTGCTTGCTAACAATTTAATTTCCAAATCCCTAAATCCTCTAAATGAATTCCTTTTAATAACATGCCTCAGCAAAGAAGGATCTTTGCACTTTACTCTTTTAAAAATATATTTCATTTTAAAAAGTCATACCCCCTCGCCACCATCCCATGTTTATCTTTTTTTTCCCCCCCATATTCTTTTTACATTTCCCCATTGTCTTTCCCAAAAAAGTTAGGGTTGAATTCGCCACCCGTTTTTTGCTTCTCAAATTGAGCAACAACAAATGGCTGAACAACACTACATATCTGTCCCATCGGAAAAATCCTAGCAAAGGTTAGATTTTTCCATACCACATCCCGGTGTTCTAGTAAGTAAGGTTGGCTTGACCTATAAGCGAAAAACACTGACCGTTAGAACATCCGGGACCTTCCCCCCCCACCACCACTGAGGGCCATGGGATTGAATTGTAATTCCCCTAGTTAATTTTATTTCATGCTTGGAATTCACTGGTGATTTGTTTTAACCCAATTGCTTTCTTTCACATAGCATTCGCTTCTCTATCGGGTTTAAATGGGCGGTTTTTTTTTTCTTCTTCCAAAGGGTTTTTTTTTGAAAAGGTGGGGCGAGGGGGAGTGGCCTATGGTGGGTACTCATAATCATGGGCTGGGTAAAAAGGGGGGGGGGGGGGGGGGGGGGGGGGGGGGGGGGGGGGTAAAGGGGGGGGGGGGTTTTTTGGGGGGGGGGGGGGGGGGGGGGGGGGGTGGGGGGAAATTGGGGGGGGGGGTTTTGGGGGGGGGGGGGGGGAAGTTTTGAGGTTTGGGGGAGATTGTTTTTGGGGTTTTTAGAATTTAATCATTTTAACAATTTTTTCATATCCTTAAATTCCCGTCTTTCTCACCTTTTAAAAAAAAACTAGAAATAGATCCAAAAGTTAAAAAAATTTTAAAAAAAATCAATTTTCTTAAATTAAGTCTGACACTCTCCAGCAAGTCAAGTATTTTTAAATGATAAGGTCACATATTTTTTATATATATATATATATATATATATGAGTATAAAATTTAAATTTCTTATTCCCCCTGAAAAAAGAAAACTAAAAATATGAAAATACAAGTGGGGGGGGAAATTTTAACTTAAAGAATAGAAACATAACCATTTAGAAATAAGCACTCAAATATAATAGGCTAAATTGGGACAAATTTTAAAAAATAGAACATTAAAACAGAAAATAAAACACAAACAC
>CAMTDV010000177.1:0-50119 GCA_947069175.1 Scalesia atractyloides
TAACGAAGGATGATTGCTGGTATTTAGATAGTGGGTGTAGCGATCATATGACTAGAAATAAAAGTTTGTTTATTACATTGAATGAATCCGAAAGGAGAGAAGTAAGAACGGGGGACAACAAGAGTCTCGAAGTTTTGGGGTGCGGTGATGTAGCCATCAAGGTTAAAGGAGTAGAAAAGAGGGTACCTAATGTTTTCTGTGTTGAAGGATTAAAACATAATCTTTTAAGTGTAGGAAAACTAGTACATAAAGGATATGAAGTGAACTTCTATAATCGTGAATGTGTGATCAAAGACTCAACAGGAATGTGTATAGGATCGGTCAAGATGACTGGAAACAAAATGTTTCCATTGAACTTGAATCATGATGTAACGCCACGAGTTTGTAGTATGATGACACAAGATGTATCCGTATTATGGCACCGACGATATGGTCATATGAATTATGAAACCCTGCACAATATGGGAACAAATGAAATAGTCAAAGGATTACCAAAGATTTCTAAATCACCACAAAGCATATATGAAGGATGTCTGTTTGGGAAACATGCTAGAAAATCATTTCCGAAGCAAGCTACATCGCATGCAACTAAATCATTGCAACTCGTCCACTCAGACATATGTGGCCCTATGAGAACTTTATCGATTGGTGGCTGCAGATATTTCATCACTTTCATAGATGATTTTTCGAGAAAACATGGATTTATTTCCTAAAGTTGAAGTCGGATGCACTAACACAGTTCAAGAATTTCAAAAGACTTGTACAAAATCAAGTCGATTTCAAAATAAAAGGTATACGTACAGATAAAGGAGGAGAATACTGCAGTTATGAATTTCAAAACTTCCTTGAAGAAAATGGCATTCATCATCAACTCACTACTAGTTATACCCCTCAACAGAACGGGTAGCTGAACGTAAAAATAGAACACTCATGGAGCTAAGTAGAAGTATGTTAAAAATGAAAAGGCTATCACACTCGTACTGTGTAGAGGCTATAGCATGCGCAGCATATCTTTTGAATCGAGCACTAAAAGTGTACAAAATGTGACTCCTCAAGAAGCGTGGAGCGGAAGGAAGCCAAGTTTAGGACATCTTAGAATCTTTGGAAGCATAGCATATGTTCATATTCCGAAGCAACACCGGAGTAAGTTGGATGACAAAACCGAAAAACCATTTTCATTGGTTATAGCGAGAATAGCAAGGCATACAAGCTTTACAATCCAACAACGAATAAAACCACAATTAGCAGAGACACTATTTTCAATGAGAGTCAAGATTGGGAGACAACCAACACAAATGATAAAGCACCATACATCAAACTGAATCATATGGATGATAATCATCAAGAAACGGGAACTGCCGATCAAAGCAATGACAATGCTTCCGAAGTGAATGACCAAAATGGAAATCAGTCCAGCGATGAAGAAATAGGAACACAAAACAATAATCATGAAGAAGAGGACTCATCATCTTCATCAGAAAATGAAGAGTTAAGCACAAGAAGCATTACGGATGTAAATGAAGATTCACAACCATTTACCAAATCACAAGTTGATGAATTTATATGAAAGAAATAAATTCATGTCCAATGATGTAGCAAATTTTGTGTTGTATGCTGACACTGATCCTACCACATATGATGAGGCTCATAAATAAACACTGTAGGTGGGGAGAAGCGATGGATAAGGAAATGGAATCGATTCAAAGAAATGAGACTTGGGAAATGGTGGATCCCCCAAAAGATCAAAGCCTATCGGTGTTAAGTGGATTTTCAAGACGAAGTATGATGAACATGGGAACGTGAGTAAATACAAAGCACGATTAGTAGCAAAAGGTTATAAACAGAAATATGGGATTGATTACCAGGATGTTTTTGCTCCTGTGATAAGGTTTGACACTGTTAGACTTGTTCTCGCTTAGACACACGTAACAGTTGGCATTTACATCAAATGGATGTAAAACAGCCTTCTTAAATGGCAACCTAAACGAACAAGTGTACACTGAACAACTAGAAGAGTACATTAAGAAAAGAGAAGAACAAAAGGTATGTCGTCTTAAGAACGCACTATATGGTTTAAAACAAGCCCCAAGGGCATGGTATAGCAGGATAGACGGATATTTCAGATCAAATGGATTCAAGAAGTGTGTGTACGAACATACATTGTTTATTAAGAACTCAAAAAATTCAAGGATGGTGTTCTGCTTATATGTAGATGATCTTATCATAGCTAGTGACTCGTTAGATATGATAAATTTGTTGAAGAGTTCCATGAAGAAGGAATTCAAAATGACCGATTTAGGAGTTATACATTACTTTCTTGGCATGGAGGTCAGGTATGAAAACGGAAACATCACTCTATCACAACAGAAATGCAAAGAGTCTACTTGAAAAATTTAAGATGGGAAGTTGTAATGCAATCTCAACTCCAACGGAATATGGACAACGATTGTCTAAAGAAGATCCTGAAGACGAAGTAGATCAAAACCTATACAGAAGTCTAGTCGGATGTCTTACGTATCTGACAAACACACGGCCTGACATTATATTTGCAGTTAGTAAAATAAGTCGATTCATGGATATATAAAAGGAACAATGAATCATGGAATTGTGTATTCAAAAGGTAGTAAAGGGAAACTGATCGGTTTCAGCGACAGTGATTATGCAGGAAACATTGATGATAGCAAAAGCACCTCTCGGTATGTATTTCATCTAGGATCCGGTGCAATTGCATGGCAATCTAAAAATAAAAGGTAGTTGCTTTGTCCTCAACTGAAACTAAATACATAGCACTGTCAATGACCGGTTGTCAAGCACTATGGATAAAGGGAATTCTGAATGAACTTCAAATGAACATGGACTGCCCACCAACAATCTTCTGTGATAACAAATCAACCATCTATCTGGCTAAAGATCCTGTCTACCATGGGAAAAGCAAGCATATTAGAGTTAAATATCATTTTATTTGAGATCTGATTAAGAATGACGAAGTCGAAATCAGTTTCTTCACATCAAAAGATCAAGTAGCAGACATCCTTACAAAAGCCCTGCAGCCAAGAGACTTTATTCACATCAAGGAACTTCTTCAAGTCGCTCCAATCTAGCTTACGGGAGAGTATTAGAAAAAAAGGAATATAAGCTAGATATAATACTTAGTATAATTATGTTTATTATGTAACGTTGTTGTTGTTGTTGTTGTTGTTGTTGTTGTTGTTGTTGTTGTTGTTGTTATTATTATTATTATTATTATTATTATTATTAGATATCATAGGTAGTGGCGGTCACAGAACAAATCATAGAGTATATATGTAATCTCTGTATTAACATTATGTTTTACCAAATTCTATTCAAGAACACGTTTATCTCTTCCATTCAAAACCCTAATCTGTAATCCCAATAGAAATTACTTTTCAATGGTTAGATAATCTTATTGTTTAATCTTTTGGCTAAGATTCACAATATACGCTTGTTGATCACTAGGGAAAATTATCAAATGGACAAGAAATAGCAGTAAAAAGACTTTCACGTGGTTCTAAACAAGGAATCGAGGAGTTCAAGAATGAGGTTACATTTGCAACGAAACTACAACACGTGAATCTAGTAAAACTCTTGGGGTTCTGCACCGAAAGGGAAGAAAAGATGTTGATCTATGAATACATGCCAAATAAAAGCTTAGACTTCTATCTCTTTGGTGAGCTATATTCTATATTCCTGATATTAAATTGATTATATGAACCCACAACTTGGTTTACATCAACTTATTTCACTAATAAAATAAAAATTATTTGTGTAGATCCACGCAGAAGGTCGATGTTGAATTGGGAGAAATGGGTTGAAATTATTGAAGGGATAATCCAAGGACTTCTGTATCTTCAAGAATATTCGAGACTAACAATAGTTCACAGAGACTTGAAAGCAAGTAATATTTTACTTGATGCTGATATGAAGCCTAAAATATCAGATTTTGGTATAGCAAAAAGCTTTCAGAACAATGAATCTATAGCAAGTACTGACCGGATTGTTGGAACCTAGTAAGTATGCTCAGAGTCTTTCATTATTATATATCATGATTCTTTAGACGCTAAACTATTATCTTGGTGCAACGCAGCGGATGTGTTCCACCTGAATATGTAAAAGAAGGTGTGTACTCTCGAAAATATGATGTTTATAGCTTCGGGGTTCTCCTTCTACAAATCATAAGTGGAAAGAAGAACTATAATGTCTATGGGCCGCATCAAAGCCTGAATCTCCTTGAATATGTAAGTTGCTTTTTTCAATAACTAAAACGTAAGTTTCATTACTAGAAAGTAGAAACGATGCATTAAGAGCCTGGAAGAAGGAGAATAACAAAATAGTTATCAATAATACACCTACAGCATTAGGTGTTTGTGACTATGTGGTTCTGATGGATCTCATTATTTTTTATCAGTTATTATTGGGACCATCGGTCCATTCCTTATATAAATATACACACATTTTATGCATATATGCACATGTTATATAAGTTAATTACACTTAATAGTGTAACTTATGTTATTTAAATTATCTACACAAAGATGTTTGACTTTGTTGGTTGACCACGACTAATTGCAGGCGTATGTTCTGTGGAAAGAAGGCAAAGGAATGGAGTTTATAGATCCTTCACTGGATGATGAATCTTCAACATGTAAATTAACAAGATGCATGCAGGTGGCATTGCTATGTGTTGAAGAAAAATGGGCACACAGGCCATCAATGTTAGAAGTTGCAGCCATGTTGAAGAATGAATATCAAAGTCTGCCTATGCCCAGAAGACCTGCTTTTTCAACAAAGAAATATGATGACGAAAAGAAAGACAAAACAAATGAAAATGTCTATTCTGTTGATATTGAAACCATAACCCAACTTTTACCTCGCTGAGTTATAAATATGACTAGAAGTGGCGGAATCACAAGCTTTTTATTCTCTGTCAGTTGCATTCGAGGCCCAACTCACATTGTCCTGAAAAACGATCACAGTTTACAAAGCAATTTTGGACAAATTCCAGTTTTCGGAAGGTGAGAAGGTCAACAGTTAACCAACCATCGGTTATGGTTGTAGGTAACACTTTTCAGTCAACCAAAACATCGGTTAACGTTACCCACGTTTAATCGAACCTACGGTTAACCAACTTTACATAGCTAGTGGGCCCGGATTTATATGTCATAACTTAGATAATTTTAAAATAGAAAAATAAAAAATACCAGACTTGTAACAGTAGGTATGAGTAATTTTATATAAGTATATATAAAAGCTCAATATCAAATATATATTTAATGGGACATGATAGATCCTAATATAAGTTTTAATCGGGTTTTGAGTTACTGGATTCGTGTTAATTAGTTTTTTATTATTTGAAAGAATGTCTGATAACCGAAGCGAATTGCAATCAGATTAGTCAGGTTTCGGCTATTGGATTGTCTCAAATAGCAAGAAAGGTATAAATGCGTTGTAGGTTTGATATTGTTTGCGTTCATTCTTCAGAAAGGTATAGATGCATTGTAGGTCTGATATTGTTTGCGTTCGTTCTTCTTGTTAAACGATACACCCAACGTGACTATACTAGTGAGCCTTTTAGACCCTTTTTGCGTATTTGCATACAAGTAAACCACTTTAATAAAAGTACACCATGTAATTTATATAATTTTTTTAAAATAACTAAAACTAGAAGCCTAGGTTCCTTCATTTCTCCCTCTTACAAAATGGAGTTCTACACATTCCCATCTCGTCATTTCAGCTCATATTCACACATCTCTTTTTTTTCATTTTCCTTCAGTCGTGTGCTTTCTACCATTGTTTTTCACCTTCTTCGCATTAAGTGTATTCTTCCTTCCCGTTAAATTTGATCGAGGTTTATCTTTCTTTTTTATATGGGTTTTCGTGTATTGGAATAAAAAATTTATGGGTTTTCTTGCTACTTCCTAATTTCATGTGTTCTTGTTTGCCAAGTTCTCAAATTAGGGTTAAAAATGCTAATGTGGGCTAGCCCACCTTCTAGAGCCATATGTCTCTTAGAGGGATGAATCACTTTAAAACCGATTGAACCTGTTGATTAGAAATATGTTTGAGAAATCGAACTAGATTGTAGCCCGAATCAAAATCAAACATCAATCTAGCTTGGGTGGAACCGGTTGAACCTATTAGTTTGAGATCTGTTTGGAAACCCCTTTGTTGAACTAGTCAAAAATCGTAACTTTTCACTTGAAAACCATTTTGGTATCAAATTGAACATTTTCACTTAGAAACTGGTTTAGAACCGAAACTGATTATAGCAAAAACCAATTTTGACTTTTGTAAATCGGAACTAATTTGGATCAGTTTTGACTTTTGTTAATCGGAAACGATTTGGAGAGAGAAAACTATGTGTGCAACCGGGTCATTATCTAATGTGTATCAGAGTAGCACAACTGGTTAGTTGTAATAACTGGTTCGGTTAACCAGTTATAGCAATTAATTTGACTTTTTGACTTTAACCGGTTAATGCTTTAACTGGTTATTACTTTAACAAGTTATTTTTTTAACTGGCTCGGTTAATTAATTTACCGGTTTAGTTAATTAACCGGTTATTTTCGGATAAGAGCATTCTCAATCAAATCTCTAACGCTATCTCTATAATTACACTAAAAAACACTATCTTTTATTTCTTTTTTTCAATAAAATAATATTTATTATACTTTTATGATTCCCTTTTACCTCTCCTCTACTTACAACCAATTTTAAAAAATTTTAAAAAAATTATAGAGTTGAATAGTATCTCCTCCAAAATTACTGATGAACAATAACTTTTTATCTCTCCTCCACTCACAACAATTTACAACCACTCTAGAAAATATAGAGGTTACATTCACATTAATTTAGAGAATCCATTGTGCATGCTCTAATAACCGGTTTTTTTTTTTGCTTTTTTATGAATTTTTTGGGTTATTTTTCGGTTAACCGATCTGTCGGTTAATAATCGGTTCCTATATTGAATATCAATAATCGGTTACAAACCTACGATTAAAAATAACCAATAACCGGTTATTCCTCAATCGGTTATTAACTGGTTACCGTTTTAGGTCATAACTGGTTATGGTTAATTAACCGGTTATTTTGTGCACCTCTAATTATATACTATATATATATATATATATATATATATATATATATATACATATATATGTAACATTTGTCAAAAACGGGTTTCCAAACCCGCTCCGTTTTGTAATCGAATATCAAGTTATAAATGTCATGTTGCGTATTTATGGCTATTTTAATTTTTAATGATGCATAATTAATAAACAAACTAAACTATAAAAGTTAAAATTGATAAAAAGTAAAAATAAAATAATTAAAAAGAGAATGAGGCTGCCGGGACTCGAACCCGGGTCAGCCGGAAAAGAACTCTAAGCTTTATCACACACACATATCACCACTCCGCCACTTGTTGTTTTCTGTAAACAATAGGAAACAATTAAATTTTATTATCTATCACAAATAAATCCGGTTACGCCAACTGTAACCGAAATCGGTCACCAAACGTCCAAAAACGTTTGATAATACGCGGTTTACCGATTATAACCGCTACACCGACGTTTTCAATCAAGTTGCTTTGAATGAACTTGAATTCTATAAGTGAATCGGTTTTTATAACCGAAAACTTTCAATTCCAGAATTACTTCAATCTTTGTTCTCTCTCACGACTCAAACACACTCGGAAAGCTCTCAATTACATTTCCGCACGATTTTCAGTTCGCCGGAGAATCTAATTGGACTCGCCGGACTTTCGCCGGAAAACCGTATTCTCCATCAAAACAGTAAGTCTTTCAATTCTTTCGTGGTCAATCAATTGTTAAGCTATTGCTAACCCAAACCTTTCAATCGGAATCAAATTCAGACATCGTTATCAGATAATTCCTGCTCGCCGGAAAACCTCTGAAAGTTCTTATCTTCCGCTGTAAAACGGTATGGACATTCAAACCTTCTGTTAACTCTTGTTTAACACTTCAATTCCACAATTAGCTAATCAAAACTGTTAAATTGCTCGCTCAGTTGAAGTTCATAAAAACAGAGCCGACGCCTTGCCGGAATTCTGAGACAAATCATTTCTCCAGTATGTTTGCTTCCAACACCGTCTCTGTCATTTCATTTTAGTCTTATGAATGTTGTTAATCGTTTTAAAACAAGAAACAGTTGGGTAAATTGCTGTCTGTAAAAATTAGCGAAGAAGATGAACTGTGTTAACATTATAAGGATAATTAAAATCGGTATTTTAAACGGGTTAGACACACAGTCCAGTGGTGGACTGTGTGCGAACAATACGCACACGCCGCGAGTTCGATCCCTGATACACGCACCCTCTCTGTAATAAGGATGTTTTATTTTTCTAACTGAACCAGATTAACTTACGTTAGATGTTAAGTATAATAAAAATCTGTATATTAACCAAGTTAGACACACAGTCCAGCGGTGGACTGTGTGTAACGTTAAAGCACAGGTCCCGGGTTCGAGACCTGTTAGTGACACCAGTTCGATGATTTAAAATATTTTTGAAAATAAAAGAATTTTGAATAAACTGAGTTAGTATGTAAGTATTAAAATTAGAATTATTTCGGGTTAGACACGTAGCTCAGTTGGTAGAGCTGCGTGCACGCGAACGGGAGGTCTCGGGTTCGAGCCTCACCCGGCGCATACAATTACACAATAAAACCGGTCAACAAGTCAAACGGTCAACGGTCAACGGTCAATGCAAAAGTCAACATATTTTTATATTTTTATTTATTTAATTTAATTTAAAAATCAATTAAAAATACTTAAAAATAATGTTTTTTAAAGTTAGGAAATAGCCTTAAACTCACAAAAATATATCTAAAAATCCCATTAAAATTATCAATAAAATCCACTCATTTACTATATTTTCCGTTATTATTTAGGTTAGTTAATACTCGTTGTTCGATCCTTTCCAACTCGTGCGCATCTCATCATCTTCAACCAAACGCACCCAATGTGAGTGAATCTTTACAAATTCCCCGTTTTAATCACGTTTTTGGGGTGTATCATGTGTCTTGCCATTTATTATATTTAAATCATTGTGCATACATCATATCATGAACAAATGTGTATTCAGCTTGTTTCAACTGTTGTGTGGTTATTGTTAGATTTAATTTATCATTTTCAGTACATGCAATTTCATAGGCCGCCGCTCCCCATTACATTATGAGCGTTAAGCATGTTTCCCCATTACATTATGAGCGTGAACCTGGCGTGCCAACATACGATCGGCTCCGTTTGATTGAGCCTTGATCGCACAGACATTTATCATTTTCAGTACATGCAATACGATCGGCTCTGTTTGATTGAGCCTTGATCGCACAGACATTTATCATTTTCAGTACATGCAATACGATCGGCTCTGTTTGATTGAGCCTTGATCGCACAGACATTTATCATTTTCAGTACATGCAATACGATCGGCTCTGTTTGATTGAGCCTTGATCGCACAGTTTCATTCATGTTATTTATTGTATGATGTTGGTATGTTATTGTATGTTATTATATGTTATTGTATGTTATAGTTTGTGATTGTTATTGCTACTGTTTGATTATTTACATTTGCTCACTTATGTTTATGCACAATTTTTCCTTGATAAAATAACAAGAAAATCAATAATAAATGTTTATCTAACAAGGTTCACTCGCCAACTTATGTTGACCAAAAAACCCCCATTTTTACACATGATACAGGTGAACCAGCTGCAGCAAGAAACACATAGGATTGGCCTAGAAGAATAAAATGATTTAGAGCTTGGAATTGTTTAGTTGGTTATTTTTCTTTGTATTTGTATGGACATGTTTGGATTATTGGGAATGTAATTTTGACTTTAATAAATATGAAACATATTAGTAAATATCATGAGCTTTGGTGATAACCCAATTATGCCCTGACTCTTATTCCGCTGCGGGTCGGGGTGTGACAATATATATGTATATATATATATGTATATATATATATATACATATACATATATATATACAAACACAAGATGGGGGAATAGTGACAGGTAGTTGCCTCATTGGTCCAACCAAATTACGATTTTGTCTCGTTTAAATTTAAAGTTTTGTCATTGGTTTTGTTTTTTCCCCTCCTAGCTGAATTACGATTTTGCCCTCATCTAAAAAATATAGTTTTTCCATTGTTTTTGTTTTTTTCCTGTCAAGTTACGACTTTGCCCCGGTGTAAAATTACAGACATGCTATCGTTTTAGTTTTTTTTTTTTTTACAAAACTAGGTACCCGGCAACACTATACGGCTCATCCGAGTATTCCGTGTGAGTACTCACATGTTCCAGTGATTGGTACCCGGGAACAGTATACGACTCATCATCGGGACTATTGTTTCTTAATTCGTCGAGATTAAGAAACTGAGCCTCATTCGTGGGAATACCACAAGGTTGGTTAACTCCACGGTTGGCGTTAACATTTCGGTTGTTGAGGTTGGGTGGTAATGGGTTTTGTCGGTGTTGGTTTTGAGGTGGAGGTGTGGGTGCATGGTTGTTGTTGTTTTGGTTATGGTCGTGGTTTTGGAATGGTGGTGTAGGTGGTCTCGAATTGTTACCACCCCTGGTTGTTTATTTTGGTTATTTGGGTTTTGAGGTGGGTAATTTGGGTATTGGTGTTGAGGTGGTTGGAGTTTTGGTTATCCATTGAAGAGAGTCCAACGGATGAGGTAAGTGATAAATGGGGTTTGGATGGATTAGAGACAACGGTTGCCTCTAATCAGCTGGCTAGGTTTCTTCGCACTAACCGCTCAACTTCTGGCTCGAACACTAATGGAGAGGTCCTGCCGGAGTTCCGTGTATGCATGCACTACCCGTAACCTGCAAGGTAATACACCCGCGTAACACAAAAGCAGAAAAGATAAAGAAACAAGCACTTTAAACAGATAATCACAAAATCAAATAAATCCAAACACAAATCGCACGAACTCCCCGGCAACGACGCCAAAATTTGATCGGATGTCGCGGATCCAGTCAAAGATAAATCTATAATGTGTTCCTTAGTACCTTTAGCTATAAAGCTAGTGGTAAGAAGGGTGTCAAACCACGAAGAGTTTGTGGTTAGTGTTTAGATTTAGATTGATTAAACGGGTCAATTATGAAGCTTGCTTTTTATTTTTAGAATTGTGTTTGAAAGTTCGAACTAACAATGTGATTCCAATTGGTTTATAGAAAACGATTTAATGATGTTATTTGGAATGATGAATATCAAAGCGATAATTAAAATGGATTTGTGAACACTATTTATAAAATAATCACACCCGGGTTTTGGATTAATAAGTATCTAGGGCTATCCAACATGAATGGTTTGATTATGTTATGAACATCAATGACTTCTTGAGTTTGTTAATTTGAAAACCTAATCTTAGACATCAACAATCGTCTATCATATGTAACCGGTGCAAGATAACCATCACAATATGAGACAATAGTATGTTTTATTAATCAACAACAAAAACCAAACCCTAGCATAAATCACAACTTAATGGTAGCAATAATGTCTCAACGCCAATGTTGCAAGAAAATTTAACAATTTCGAGTTCAAAGCAATACCAACAAATGATTCACACAATTTCAATCAAAGATTAACAAATGTTGTATCAAACCAAAACATGAAAAACAAACCCTAGAAACTCACAATCTTTCACCCGGGGATGATCTGGAGAAATTAGCCACTCAGGATTTTTGATTGATCTTCAAAACGTGATGGAATGTGATAGTGGATGGATTGATTCTTCTGGAATCTCACAAAAGTTCGCAAAGTTGCCTAGCAAAAACCCCCAATTCGTATGTGTCAAGAATAGAATGAATGATACTTTTTCTTTGCCAAAAGTAGGGGTGTTCAAAACCGGATATCTAAAAATTCGAATATCCGAATTTCGGATATCCGAAATTTTCGGATACTAGATTTCACTATCCGGATCCGTATCCAAAATTTCGGATATCTGATCGGATAGTGAATCGGATATCCGAATATCCAATTTTTTTATTTATTTTTTTAATATTTGGAACCAGAAATTTCGGAGAGTTTCGGATATCCGAATACAAATATTCGGATATTTTTCGGATATTTTCGGATACTTCGGATATTTTCGGATATCCGGATATCCGAAAAAAATAAAAATCAAATTTTAGGATATTTCGGATATCCAAAATATCCAAAAATTTTTAAAATCACTATCCAAATCCAAATCCGAAAATTCGAATATTCAGTTTTTCGGATATCCGAAACTTCGGATATCCGAATTTTTGGATATTTCAGATTCAGATATCGGATAATTCGGATCGGATTTCCGGATACGGATAGTTTTGAACACCTCTAATAAAAAGGGTATTTTTACGAGTTGTAACTGATGCGGGACGCATTATGTGTCTTCAGGGACACATTATGTGTCCCTGCTCTGAAATCCACCCTTTCATGCGCCCATTGTTACGCCCCGAATGAAGTAACTTGCATTCTCGTTCCATGTTTTCTCCTTTCTTTGTTGGTGCATATTTTGTGACAACAGCTTAATAGTTTGATTATTTAGTCTTTGGATATTTTGTATTGGGCTTAGCTTATTGGTTAGTGAGTTTATTATTGTAATGGGCTTGGAAAATGGCCTAGCCCAGTAGGAAGCCCAGTTCACAGACATGTGGTATATAAACATGTTTTGTGATTAGGGTTTGTACGGATTATAGAATACTTAGAGAAAACTGAACAGGGAGTATAGAGAGAGAGAATTCGCAGATAGTGTGAGGTGCAAGATCACAGAGAGAGGTTGTGAGGTTGTGTGAGGTATTGAGTTGATTGTAAAATGCAAGTTGGATAATCAATAGAATACCGGTTTAATTGTGAATTCTGTTTCTACTATTTTCTGTGACAATTTGATCTAGAGGATTCCGCACTCTAGGTTATATAGACAATTCTGTGAAGATCCATAGGACTAAGGGGACCTACAATTGGTATCAGAGCATTAGGCTCTTGTTTGGCTCGGTTCAGAATTGGTTACTGCAAAAATAGGTGGATTTTCGGGATAGTTTGGAGAAATTTTCGAAAAAAAATTCTGGTGTTCTTGAAATTTTCGAATTCTTTAGGGTTTTGTTTTGAGTTCTGGTTTGAAAAAAGGCTGATTTTGGATTCCTGCGTATTTAGTTCTGCATATTTGGTGATTCGGGTGGCTGAAATTTGAAGATTTTGAAGAAAAACTTGAAGATTTGAAGATTTGTTCTTCGTGTTCTTCATTCTGTTCTTCGCTTTTTCTTGAGAATTACTAATATTTTGCTTGTTTGATTTGCGGGAAATTGTTAAGAGATCAGGATAAAATCTTTCCAAAGTTCGAAAGATTTCATCAGATCCAGCGTAATTAATTGCAGGTTGGTGGAGAAGTTACTGGTTTTGGATAAATACACTGAAAAAACAGTGTTTTTGGTGACCCGGCGTAATTACCTGCGAATTGATTAACCGGTGTAATTATTTGGACAAGCGTATTTGAATAACTGGTTTAATTAAATCCAAAGGCGACTTTGGTGACAGTGATAATAGCCCTCAGCGACATTATTACGGTGATCGACGACTTTACTAGTCGTCGTAATACTGAGCTAATCAACCAGCGTAATTAACCGGCGTAATTAATTTTCAGTGTAATTAACTCCAACATATTTAAACCAGCATATTTAGACCAGCATAATTGGACTCAGAGTTTTTGACTAACCAGTGTAATTAACCAACATATTGGCTTGCCGGTGTAATTGTTGGTGTATTTAACAGGTGGTGTAATTAAAAACTAGAGTAATTAAAAACTGGTGTAATTAATCTGGTGCAATTAAAAAGGTGGGGTGGAGTTATTTTTAGCTTGCGTCTAGCGTAATTAACGTTTTCGTGAATAGAAAATCATTGGTAAGGAATTTTCGAACACGGGTTGCGCAGTTTGAACCGAAATATTTTTAGGAAAAAAAACCTCTGGAAAATCCCGAAATAGGTTTTCGACATTATATATCATTGGATTCGTAATTTTAAGACAAGTCTAACGGTATAATTTGGTAAAAATTGTTTTCGGAAAAAATTTGAACGTTTTTGACGATACGGTTAAGGTAAAAACTCGACAAGGACCAGTAGAGAAGTTAGATTTGGATTTTGACACAAGTATAGCAAAATCCATTTAAACTTTTAAGCTGCGTGATGGCAAAAATGGATAAGCTAAGTGGGGCTGTCAAGAATTGGCCAAAACTAATAAATGTTGAGCAATTTGCTGATTGGAAGGAGTTTGAAATGTTTGTTCAAAGTGAAGATAGTAGAATGTGGAGCTGTATGACTGATGGATACATTGCTCCTACATATACAGTTGATAGGAGAATTAGGGTGACTTTGTATGAAAAGATACAAGAATCTGAGAAACGTATGTATGATGAGAAGAAAGCTTTAACAGCGATAAAGTTGTCCTTGCCATTTGCAATAAAACACATCTTTAATAGATGTGGGTCTTCTAGAGAGCTGTGAGAAGCTTTAGAGAAACGTTATCAGAGTTCTTCCAGACAGAGTACATGTGGTCAAGCATGTGTAGCTGAGATTGCTGTTATGAAGATTATAGAAGCATCTGTTGTGGTAGAAGAGAAGGATGCAGAAGTTTCAAAGTGCATGGATGACGTGAATGGTCTTACAGCAGAAGTAAAGGTAAAATCAGAATCTGTAAGTCATACTTGTCATAATTGCAGTGAACTACAAGGTAAAGTTGACTATCAGTCCAAAACAAAATTCTGTTAGCTGAAAAAAACTGAAAGAGTCAAACGTTCTTTTGATTAAAAAGGAGACAAATTGTTTAAATAAACTCAAATCAAATGAACAAGAAATTAGCAGTTTGACGAGCAAAGTCAATGAATTGTTACAGATTATTGATTTGGCTCGTGAAACTGTGAAAGAGCAAACTAACGAACTGTTTGAAAAGTGCACGGCATTGGCCGATGCACAGGACAAAATTGTTGAACTTCAAGGAAAATTAGACAAATTTGGAAAATCTTTGTTAGTTAGGACTCAAATTCAAAAAGGTTTGTAAAAGAGTAATGATAGAACGGGAGTGGGGTTTAGTAAAGCTTCACCTTCTAAGGATCAGGACTACTCTTTTTTACCAAATGAAAATGAGCTAACTGATTTTGTACCTACTGCACAAGCTGTAGTGGATCCGATAACTGTGGACTTGCCTAATAGTCTAGTTTCTTTGAAAGAATATGTTGGGTCTAACAGTACACCTCATAAATTGGATGAGGATACTGAGGGCGAAAAGAGAAAAACATTTAAAAAGGGATTTAACAAAAAGAGAAATTATAAGAAAAAATCTTGTTTTAAATGTCACAATAAAGGGCATGTGGCGAGTTTTTGTCATTTTAAGAAAAATAAAGAAAAAATTGATGAGGTTAATGATGGGAATAGGGTTGGTTTAAATAACAATGTGATACCACATTGTCAAAGTAATCAATCCAGATTTCAATCAAAGACTTCACCATCTAGAAGATTTGATAGACCAAGAGGTATTTCTTCACAATTTAGTCATTTTAATGGTAAATCAAATTGGTTTCAAAGTGGAAATTTTGGATATCAAAATCAATAACAGTCTTCTGGTAATCGAATTTTCAAAGAAGAAACGAACATAGGAGTTTTTGTAACTCAAATGTTCAACAAAATCCAAAAATTTTTCAAAGTTCAGGTTTTGATAATGGGAGAAGAAGGTTTCAAAAGAGTAAGTTTCAAAGGTTGGAAACTCCGAGAGTTTATCGGAACTCTCGTGACAATCGACCTTGTGAAAATCAATCTTGGAAAGAAGTTCAAATTTGTGATGAATCTGGACAACCCAAGACTATCTGGGCTTGTGTTTGTCATTCTAACTAGTTGTTGAGTGTGTGCAAGATGACCAAGAAGGACTGTTGGTGTGTTCGACAGTGGTTATTCCTGTAAAGCAACTGAAGTGAATAGTAGGTTACAAATGGGTAACGAATTATTTACTTCTGTGTTTGTTATGATTTTTCAAAATTTTAAAATTGAAAAACTTAATGTCAGGTTGGAGTGGGAGTCTGTTTGTGTTTAAATTTCTATTTTTGAAACTTGCTCCATAAAAACAAAAATTTAGGGGGAGAAATTTCCCCAAGCTAAAAAGAGTTTAGTTAGTGTGTGAGTTTAGGAGGAGTAAGTTAAAATTAAAAATCCAAAAACATTGAAAAATGAAAAACATAACATAAAAAAATATGAAAAAAATGAAAGAAAAAAAAAGATTTCATGGTGTTGAAAAAGAAGAAATGATAGTAAATCAGCAAGTTAGACTGTCACACGGAATTGAATTTAAATGGCAAAGTGTGATAGCAGCTTCATCATATGATGTACCATTAGGCAAGAAACATGAAATAATCAACTTACCAAGGTGATATAAACATATAAAACTGAATAAAAGTCAGTCACATATCAGTGGCGTATGGCTTTATAACCTTAAATCTTGAGTTGATAGATTGCCGAGTAAGTTAAAATTAAAAATCCGAAAACATTGAAAAATGAAAAACATAACATAAAAAATATGAAAAAAATGAAAGAAAAAAAAAGATTTCATGGTGTTGAAAAAGAAGAAATGATAGTAAATCAGCAAGTTAAACTGTCACACGGAATTGAATTTAAATGGCAAAGTGTGATAGCAGCTTCATCATATGATGTACCATTAGGCAAGAAACATGAAATAATCAACTTACCAAGGTGATATAAACATATAAAACTGAATATAAGTGGGTCGCATATCAGTGGCGTATGGCTTTATAACCTTAAATCTTGAGTTGATAGATTGCCAAAATCTGAGGTTTTGGGTCTTTAGACTATTATTTCATCTGAGGTATCAGGGTTGTCCTTCTGCTATCCAGATATATGCTGACCTAGGGACAACCAGGATATCTTAAAAGAGCTAAAACTGCCAAATCCCAGAAATTGAAGAAGCTCTCCTAGAGAGTCATTCAAATGTGCAAAATGCATAATCGTACCAAAATCTGTGGTATTTATCTTAAACCTCGTTGGATATTGGTCTCTTTGCTGTACGTAAGTACTGACCTGATCACCAATTATTTAACTTTGTAAATCAAAGGATGAATTTCGATATACTCACCTACTACGATGAATCTTTGTGCATACCATGATCATAGGGATATGTTCTGAAGTGGGACACATTAGTATGTCAATATATAATTACCTTAACATATCACTGGGTAAAGGTACTTGAAATGTTCATGTGTTTTGTTTAAGTGGACAAACATACTGGTAATCGTCTTGAACTGTTATTCACGAAAATCAAAAGAGAATGTTAACTGATAGTGTGAAACAGTTTGATTTGACTGATATGATCTTCTTGCAGATGATTCTCACAAAAATATGTTGTGTATATATTTTTTTCAGTTTGTTTAGTTTGTTTTGAAAAATATAAAATAACCCAAAAAGATTTTCTTTTTAAAAGACTTCCATTTTGAACTAAGAGGTGGTTGTTTTTGCATGATAAGATAAAATATTGGTTTATCTAGAATGTGAAAAAGACTAATGGTTTTTCGAGATAGTTGCTTGTGTTTCAAAACAGATTGATGCAGTTATCAACATGAAGTGTGGAACTCAAGTAAAGTGCAGACTGAGAATGAATTGAAGAATGTGTGAAGATGATGGTAGGATCCTTCTACTACATTGCAGAGAGATACGGAAGAGTTGGAGCTCACTTGCTAACCAAAGTTTGCTAGTTCACTGATCTACAACGAATGAAAGTTGTGGAGATTGGAAGCATCAGCTAAGGGGGAGTCTGTTGATGTCAGAATCTGTGTGTAGCTAAAGCTATCCAAAGACTAATAGATTGCAAGATGTTTGAAGACAAAGTTACACTATGAAGCTATTGTCAAGGGGGAGTATGTTGGTGCATCATCTATGACAACAGCTTAATAGTTTGATTATTTAGTCTTTGGATATTTTGTATTGGGCTTAGCTTATCGGTTAGTGAGTTTATTATTGTAATGGGCTTGGAAAATGGCCTAGCCCATTAGGAAGCCCAGTTCACAGACATGTGGTTTATAAACATCTTTTGTGATTACGGTTTGTACGGGTTAGAGAACACTTAGAGAAAACTGAACAGGGAGTATAGAGAGAGATAGAGAGAATTCGCAGATAGTGTGAGGTGCAAGATCACAGAGAGAGGCTGTGAGGTTGTGTGAGGTATTGAGTTGATTGTAAACTACAAGTTGGATAATCAATAGAATACCGGTTTAATTGTGAATTTTGTTTCTACTATTTTCTGTGACAATCTGATCTAGAGGATTCCGCACTCTAGGTTAGATAGACAATTTTGTGAAGATCCATAGGACTAAGGGGACCTACATTCTTCTCAAAACCATTCTCGATTACTTCCATATGCTTCCATGTGCTTTCCATTTCTCAATTAGTTACCGAAATGCACTCATTTAAGCTCCGGTAAGCTCCTAAATGCATAATTTCCTTGTTACCTTCATGCCAAAGCTCCGTAAAGCTTCCAAAATACACCTTAAACCTATCAAGGCCTGCAAAATACAAACCATCTCAAAGTAGGGTATTCTAAAACTCAATTTCAGACAAACTGATATAATTAAACACATTAAGCTTTGAAAATTACCAACCCATCACATCCCCACACTTATCATTTGCTTGCCCTCAAGAAAACTTGTTCATTACCGTCCAACCATTAAAAGCAACGCATTTCCCATTCCCTTACCAGTTCTCAGACATGGTCAATAATCATACCCTAACTCACAAGACTTACAGCCTATCAATAGACTTCTATTTCAGTGAGTAAATTTATGCAACATTTAATAAACAAAGCAATTTCCCAGCCAAGTTTAACTAATCTTCAAGTTTCACAAGTGTTCACACCCCTCACAATTGTTCTCTCCTCTCGGTTTGAAATCAAAAGAAAACTAGTAAATGTGCACTAGTATTTATTCTCTCCATGACCAAGATACAAAGCTTGTTTTAATATGCTTGACAAACAATCACACTTTCACCAACTAACACGAATGATACACATATCCAAAGGACTTATGAGTTTTGCTTTTTGGGTTATGGCTAATGGTAAGGAAGAATGGTGGTTTAAGGTAAGAAACACAAATCCAGCTACACATTCTTATTTATTTATACAAACGATTGTAAATGGGTAACTATGACCCATAACTTTATTGCTTTTCACAAATGTTCATTTTTTTAATGAAGATGTACATGGATTGTAGGTTGTGGCGATACGGTAATAAATGGGTTCAGCAAATGAATAGATAGACTGTACAAGAATGGCTACTAAAGTGGTGGGGTTTTTTTTAGACATATGGTGGTAAGGTGAAAGGATGTCCTAAGACCCTTTATCATCTATGTGCAAGCATTCAGTTCGTGGTTTCAGCATGCATCAAATCAGTCAAGTTCTCAAACAAAAAAATGTATAAGCCTACTCTTAAACAATCAATAAACACATAAAAGCAAAAATGTATTAATATTCAAGAAAAGGCTCAAGATCTCACAAACAGAAAGGATAGGATGGGGTTACCGATGTGACACATGTGTTACTCTACAACTTGTTATTCCTAGCTACGCAATTCTATATATATTTTTTTTTCTCAAAAACTCTCACTGAAAAGGCTTTATCAAGGAACTTAAAGAGTTTATGACCATGACTAGGGACCAAAATCCATGCACTAGCAGGTAACAGTTAATGGTGCTCGTTGGTTTTCAAGTTTTGGTTGAGTTACTTAAGGGCAAAATTTTCATTTTTTTTTCAAAGATCATTATTTTTTTTTACCAAAATTCTCCTCATCCCCACACTTGAGATACATTGTCTCCAATGTATAGTGTTTTTAATGGCACATATAAGAACAAGGAGTTTAACCAATTAAGCACAACATTTCTATTCCAATATTCACCCCAACAACCATTAACAAAATAGCATAACATTCCCAGACATTGTTTTTCAACACCACCAAAATTAAAAACACCAAAAAGAAAACAACACAAGCAAACAAAGCAAAGAAACAAAAGTACAAGGAGTTCAAAACATACCCACATAGTATAATCATGACCATGCAATAAAATATAAGTAAAAGAACACACGGACCTTGTCGTGAGTGCAACTCCGATCAGCGAGTGATCTACCCATCATATGGAGGCGGGGGATAAGGCGGCCCAAAGGTACACTGATACATGTCCCTAATAAGAGCCACTATCCCAGGTGGATCCGAAGAGCTAGACGAACTGGATCCCTGCTCAGGCGACGGTGGTTGGTGTGGTGGAACCCACTCAGATGGCATAGACTGTGGGTATCGAGGCATCTGTTGTGTTACCTCGTAAGGAAACATCTCAGGATTCTTCCAATCTCGGGGAATTGGCATCTGTCACACCCCGACCCGCAGCGGAAAGGTGATCGGGGCATGATTGGGTTATCATCAAAGCTCATGACATTTATTTTAACGTTTCATATTCATTAATACACTTTAATGGAAAATTACAATCAATATTACAACATGTCCTAAATATCAATCTAGGCTTCATTGTTTTCTTCTAAGGCATTTCCTATGTTTTCCTTGCTTCATCCTGTTCACCTGTATCATGTGTAAAAAGGGTTTTTGGATCAACAAAAAGTTGGCGAGTGAATCCTATGGAAAACATTTGAACAAGTTTATTTAATTGATTATAAAATAGAGTGCACAACCACACATGAGTAAAAATAGATGTAAACTTATTCACCAATCAATTTAATACGCTAAACAACACACACATGAACAATAATGGATCGTTTAGAGGCACTCGTTGCTCAACTCGTCTCTCACGAGGAACTGATGGGCCTAATGAATGAATTGTATAAACTTGACAATATGAAATACATAACTACAAACAATATAATCTCAATAATACACACATGAACAATAATGGATTTGTTTTGAGGCACGCGTTGCTCAACTCGTTTCCTACGAAGAACTGATGGGCTTAATGAATGACTTTCATATAAGTTGACAAAATGAAATACATAACAACAACAATATAAACAATCTAAGTTTAGATCACAATATGGTATGGCACAAGTTTAAATAAACGAGTTAATTATTTTGTGACACATGACACACCCCAAAACGTGTAATTAAAAAGGGGGAGTTGTAAGATTCACTCACCATGGGTGCGTTCGGTTGATGATGTTGAATGCGCACGAAGTGGTTTTAACCACGAGTGAAATTAACCTAGATAATGGCATAATGGTTCGGTAAGTAATGGGATTTTGTTATTCAATTTTAGTAGGATTGTTGGGTGTATTTTTGTGAGTTTAAGCCTATTTTCTAACCTTAAAAATGTTGTTTTTAATTGATTTTTAATTAAAATAAATAAATAAAAATAATAAAAAAAGTTGACTTTTTTGACCGTTGACCGTTGACCTTTGACCTTGACTGTTTGACCGGTTCGTATGCGTGTAAGTGTGCGCTGAGTGAGGCTCGAACCCGAGACCTCCCGTACGCGTGCACGCAGCTCTACCAACTGAGCTACGTGTCTAACCCGAAATATTTCTGTTTTTAATTATATTTATATATTAATTAGATTAATCCGAAAATCAACTTATTTCTAAAAAGATTTTAACCAGTGACTCGGTGCGCTCCACAGGTCTCGAACCCGGGACCTGTGGTTTAGGTTAACACACAGTCCACCGCTGGACTGTGTGTTTAACTTGTTATATAAACCGATTTTTGTTATACTTATATACAAACTAAACATTTCCATTTCTGTCTTAAATAAAAAGTTTAATAATTGTCCGGACCGGTGCGGTAGCCCGAACTCGAACTCGTGTCCTGTGATTAAACATACACACAGTCCACCGCTGGACTGTGTGTCTATCTTGGTTATTATTCTGGTTTTTATAAACTTAACATATATCAGCGGTGACTCCGGTTCGGTTAAAAAAAAGACATTTTTATTCATGCGTGGGACAAGATTCGAACTCGAGACGTTTACGTGTTTAATGTGCACACATTCCACCGCTGGACTGTGTGTCTAACCCGAGTTATAACTTGATTTAAATTAAACTTATATGTTACCGAAACTTCGTCTTCTTCGTCAGTCTTAACCAGAAACGATGACTGACTGGTTCGAAGTTTTAATCATGTTCGTTAGTGTCTGGTGGTTAATTACATGTGAGATATATAAAAAGAATGAAAGATTTAAGCGTAAGGTATACCGACTGGACTTCTCTGTTTCTCCGGCAGAACTCCGGTGACAGCAAAAGATTCCGGCGTCGTGTGTCTTGCGGCAGAGAGTCTTCAGCAAGCTTGAAAAGGATGTGGGTGACTTCGGTATAAGCTCAGGGGGTTCAGTAAGGCTCAGAAGTGAAGGGCTCGGTTTTCCGGCGAGGTGCAGAACTTTTCCGGCGAGTGGAATTACGTCGGGTAAAGGTGCGGTTTTGAGCGAAAAAGCTTGCAGAGGTTTGAGGGGGTATTTATAAGGCAGGTCATCGATGAATTTGGTCCGATTTCCGACTTGATTCGTCGGTTAGAAATTCTCCGGCGGTTATAGCTTGTGTCGCGGACTCAGGCGTCGGTTATAACCGATGCAGTGTTTAAGGTTTACGTTATAACTGAAGTAACCGTCCAATCTCGCGAGATCGCCGGGATTTCTGACGACTGCATTTGGGCGCGCCGATTTTAAATTCGAGAATTATAATATGTATTAATTGTTTCCATTAATTAACAAGGAATACAAGTGGCGCAGTGGTTGAGTGTGTGGGTGTTAAGTCGTTGACCCGGGTTCGAAACCCGGCAGAAACATTATATTTTTATTTCATTATTTTTAACAATTTTTCAAAAACAAATTATATATTCCAATATAATAATTAATTATGTATCGTTTAAAATTAATTTGGGCATTAAATACGCCATGAAATTTTAAACTGATTGTTCGGTTAATAAACGGAGCGGGTTTGGTAAAATCCGTTTTTTGACGGATGTTACAGTATCCCCTGCTTTTTAGAAATTTCGTCCCGAAATTTAAGTAGTGATATATTTGACTAAAAGAATGATGGTGTTTAGTTTGACAGTTACATACTTAGAAGAAAAGTAAGAGTTTAAATTTTTGTTTGAGGCGGTAACGTCCCTTGTAAGGGTTAAGTACCCTATTACAGGAATCGCTTTTTGTTGCCTATTGTAAAAGTATTGATAAGCAGAGTTGATTCGCTAAATATGATATCATGCATAAGAGTTTGGATATGTTTGGAAAGATATGGTTATATCCTAAGGCAAAACTTCTAATACTACAACCTACATGGAACTTCTCATAACCATCTAACAATACCTCTGATCCTTTGACAAGAATACTTATATATAGGAAGTACCAGCGGCGTATCCACCATATTCTTTTCAAATTTTCATTGGTTTTATCAGTAAGTTATGATTGGTCCGATGATGTAACTCTAGAACATAAATAACACAACAACCAATATTTGAATCCACATTCTGATAGCATATAGGTATGAATGGTGACAGTTCCTCTCTCGTTTGTTATGATGGAGATGTTAGTTTATGTAGAAATAGAACACAGTCCAATTTCTTTAAATGGCGAGATGATATGAAGGTAACACAAATTTCAACCAAGGCAATACTAAATCCTACATGGAACTTCTCATAACCGCCTGATAATGCCTCTGATCCTTTGGCAAGAATACTTATATATAGGAAGTACCAGCGGCGTATCCACCATATTCTTGTCAAATTTTCGTTGGTTTTATCCGCAAGTTATGATTAGTTACCAAGAAACTACTAAATCCTACATAGAACTTCTCATAACCATCTGAAAATGCCTCTGATCCTTTGACAAGAATACTTATATATAGGAAGTACCAGCGGCGTATCCACCATATTCTCGTCAAATTTTCATTGGTTTTATCAGTGAATTATGATTAGTCCTATGTGACTCTACAACCAATACAACAAACACAAAATACTGAAAATGAAAAAATGTTTGTGCGATCAAGGCTCAATCAAACGGAGCCGATCGTATTACATGTTCTGAAAATGAAAATGTCTGTGCGATCAAGGCTCAATCAAACGGAGCCGGTCGTATTGCATGTACTGAAAATAATAAATTTAATCTAAACAATAATCACACAAACAGCCTATACATGGAACCTCTCATAACCGCCTGATAATGCCTCCGATCCTTTGACAAGAATACTTATATATAGGAAGTACCAGCGGCGTATCCACCATATTCTCGTCAAATTCTCATTGACTTTATCCGCAAGTTATGATTAGTTCTATGTGACTCTACAACAAACACAACAACCACAAGATACTGATAATGAAAATGTCTGTGCGATCAAGGCTCAATCAAACGGAGCCGATCGTATTGCATGTACTGAAAATGAAAATGTCTGTGCGATCAAGGCTCAATCAAACGGAGCCGATCGTATTGCATGTACTGAAAATAATAAATTTAATCTAAACAATAATCACACAAACAGCCTATACATGGAACCTCTCATAACCGCCTGATAATGCCTCCGATCCTTTGACAAGAATACTATGAAGTACCAGCGGCGTATCCACCATATTCTCGTCAAATTCTCATTGACTTTATCCGCAAGTTATGATTAGTTCTATGTGACTCGACAACAAACACAACAACCACAAGATATTGATAATGAAAATGTCTGTGCGATCAAGGCTCAATCAAACGGAGCCGATCGTATTGCATGTACTGAAAATGAAAATGTCTGTGCGATCAAGGCTCAATCAAACGGAGCCGATCGTATGTGGGCACGCCGGGTTCACGCTCATAATGAAATGGGGAACATGCTCAACGCTCATAATGTAATGGGGAGCTGCGGCCTATGAAATTGCATGTACTGAAAATAATAAACAATAATTACTCAAACAGTTTACACATGGAACCTCTCATAACCGCCAGATAATGCTTCTGATCTTTTGACAAGAATACTTATATATAGGAAGTACCAGCGGCGTATCCACCATATTCTTGTCAAAGTTTCATTGGCTTTATCCTTAAGTTATGATTGGTTCTATGTGATTCTAAAACATAAAGAAAAACATAAAACTAAACGATTGGAGTTGAATCTGGATTTTCGGTGAAGAGGACTAGTTGGGTATCTTCGTTTGGGTCGTCATTATCTTCGACAGGATTGGCGTTGATGTTGAAAACTCTTCCTCTTGCTGGTGGCCTAGCGGTTGGGTTTTCTTGGTTTACTTGGTTAACTGGGTTTGATTGGGCTTGAGCGTTTATGATGTTAACCAATCGAGGGCACGTGTTTCTAAAGTGGGTAGGGTCGCCACAATTGAAACAAGCTCGAACATATGGGAACATGGGGTATTGGGGTTGTTGATAGGTTTGGACCATGTTTTGAGTAGGGGAAGAGATTTGGTTTTGAAAGGTGCGGCAAACCCTGCTCAAATTATCACACCCTCAATTTCCACTTGCGGAGTTCTACCGCGAGGCGTGTGAACAAACCAGAATCTGAAACACTAGTACGTCGAACGACTCTACATGGTTTGATAATACGTTTTCCAAAATCGTTCATTTTAGATTTTATATCAATTACCAATATTTAGCAGAGCATTAGTTTTAAGTTTGAGCGGAAGCATAAATAAGTAATGATGCGGGCGCCAACACAAACGCCAAAACAAATGAAAAATCCCAAAACAATATTAATAAATGAGACTCGATAAAGATGTCTTGTTCAATGCATGTGCGTGCACCTAGAGCTCCTAGCGTCCTGAGAAACATGTAAAGAAACAAGTGTCAACATTAAAGATGAGTGAGTTCACAGGTTTTCATAAATTCGTTTGTTCGGTTATAGTTTGTTACTCCGTTATCCCCAACCTGGGATAACATATCAGTTCCATTATTCCAATCCCGGAATAATAAGTTGTTGCTTCCAATATTCCCAACCCGGAATATTAAGTTGTTGTTTCCATTATCCCCAACCCGGGATAATAAGTTGATGTTTCCAATATTCCAAACCCGGAATATTAAGTTGTTGTTTCCATTATCCCCAACCCGGGATAATAAGTTGATGTTTCCAATATTCCAAACCCGGAATATTAAGTTGTTTCGTAATTAAGTTCAATATTAATGTATATAGGTAGCTAGCCTAAAGTCATGTCACGTAAGAGTTCGCGATCGAAGCTGACTGTTGTGCCTCCGTTTTGCCAGGCCTATCACATGACCATGGCGGTGTTAGGCCAATTATTCACCTGTTGACCATACCAGGTCGGCTAGCGCGACTAGCTCGGATGGGGCTTGTCGGGCCCAGTAGTACTACTTATAATTCCCCCGCTATTTAACCCAACTACTAACGATCCGAGGAGATTGTCGAGGACTTAAGTGATAAAGCTGCTTAGTGACCATAACATTACATTAACATTAACTTAGTTACCGTATAGTTATGTGACGTTAAATTCGTATAACGTAAAGAGATTGAGTTTGAGAGTGTATACATGTTTCTCCCCCTGTTGTTTAAAAACCGGATAAAGTTAGGGGCCGTGAACTCACCTTTATTTGCTCGGTTAGTGTAGCAAAGATGTTATAAGAGATGGGACCGCTAGTTGCGTCCTAACAAACCAATTAATTACACGTCAGTGTGAAATCACACCAATACAAATTCCACACGCAATTTACTCACAAAGTGATACACACAAACAACATATCTAACACTCAAACATGCATGCGAGTATTCTCATGTGATCATAGAAATCAAACAACTTATCATGAACATATTCCAAATCCATACAACACTTTATGCATACAATCACAAGTTATCAACTTTCTGCTTAACACTCAATTATTCAGCTGTTTTCTAGGATTTTTATAAAATAGTTCTAACATTCCAAAAATTCCCATATTTTTACAGTAGGTGAAATTTATACCATAGAAATTTATATAGTTTTTCCAAATCCTAAATCTTTACCAATTAGCCATAAATATTAATTCATTAAGCTGCAGTCAGATTTACCGCTTTCTGACTGCAGTCCACGGAAGAATTTATTTAAAAATCACTGATCATCCGATTAACAAAATTCCAGTTGGAGTTGCCCGGAAATTTCTATACCTAGTTGCTGTACAAAAATCATGACTCAACTCCCTACTGATTTTAAAATCCAACTTGATAAACAACCAACAAAATTCCAGAATTTTCACAGCTTTAGCTACTGAACTTGTTTGGCCCTTTAAAAATATCAAACGATTTCAGAAAATTACGAATCCGGCGCCATTAGATTCCTTATTCAAATCTCTACGTTCTAGATATCAGAAAATCCGTTTTTCGACAACTAATGACCGAGTTACAGCCAGATGAAGTCGGCTGTAGCTATGACTCAGCATCCTGTTTCAGCATTATTGTTATTACAACTTACCTACACCGTTCCTATAGATCGACCTAAGCGGACAAAAACCGATTTTTGATCATAGTTTACTACTAACGATTTATCCATGCAAACCCTTCTCAATAACTTTAGTTTTTATACACAAATCACAGCCTATACATTCAGCTTTCAATATAACATTCAATCCAGTTTAAACAATCCGCAATCATACAATCATCTAACGCAAACATCATTAACAAACCGGCTAGCCTAACTTCTCGTTCAATCATACTTGGCAATCTTATATGTTCCGAAAATTATCATAAATATAAACAAAGATTAACTCAGCCGATTTCATTCATCAAATATCGTCCGAAACAACTAACCATTCAAGCATATACATATCCGAAGCAACTAATCATTCAGCATATATATATATCCGAAACATGATCTTGTAATCAAGTATGGTCCTAACCTTGAATAACTAGACAAACAAGCCGAGATGTGGACAAGTGCGACTCGGCTGCTCCAACAAGGTTACGTTCAAACCGACAAGAACTGGAGAAAGGCTGCCTGATCAACAAGGAGTGTGGGGCTGTTTGCGGTTGAATGGACTGAACAAGAGCTGATCAGATGAAGGCTGTTTTGTGACTGAGATGAAGAAGGTTTCGGCTGATCCCGGTCGGTTAGAAGGAGGAAGCTGCCGACTGTAGTTTTCTTGTTAGGGTTTTGTGAATTCTGAATGGAGTCATGCAATGGATGATATATATAAGCGCAAGGGATAAGGTTACGGTTCTATATAAGTATTCATGGCCGAGGGACTTGGGTTGGTTTGGTTTGGGTTTGATCTCGCGGCCAAAGATTTGGGTGAGTTAGTTTGATTTGGATTTGATCTCTCGGCCAAGTCTTAGAGTGGTTTGGTTTGGGTTTGGTCTTGGCCGAATAGTTAGAGTTTGAAGTTTAGGTTTGATCGTTGTTTTCTTTTAGCCGAAGACTTGGGTTCAAGGTTTAAACTTTGTGAACTCCTAGAGTCACAATGAACCAAGGTTGGAACGTGTCGCGGTTCGGTTCAGTTCGTGCACATATCAAATCTAATTATTCAATCACTAAAACAATCACACAACACACAACACGTATTCATTTAATTCGTACACGTTCGTACACACAGCACGTAATTAGATTGACAAGTATTACGTTTAAGTTATCCGAAAAACCCGGGATATCACATTATCCCCATGTTGAAAGAATTTTCGTCCCGAAAATTGAGTAAACGCGGTTTAGCATGTAACGTACATGTTTAGGGTGCCACGCACAAAGAGTTAGTTCGTTAATGATGGTACGCAACGTTACAAGAAGTTCCCAAGTGTCATACACAAAGATTTCCAAGTGCCATGCACAAGAATTTAGTCAACAATAGTACGCGAAAGTATGAGAAGTTTCCAGGTTGTCACATCATCCCCATGTTGAAAGAATTTTCGTCCCGAAAATTTAGGTACTTGTATCGTTAGTTTGCTGCTCAGTTGCGAAGAGGTGTGGGTATTTGCTTTTCATTTGGTCCTCTCTTTCCCACGTGAACTCCGGTCCACGCTTAGAGTCCCAACGAACTTTAACGATTGGAATCTTGCTGTGCCTTCGAGTCTTTATCTCACGATCCATGATCTCAATAGGCTTTTCCACAAAGTGTAGTTGTTCATCCACTTGGATCTCATCCAATGGAATAACTAAAGTTTCATCTGATAGACACTTCTTCAGATTTGACACGTGAAATACGTTGTGAACTCCACTGAGTTCGGCAGGAAGGTCTAATTGGTATGCTACGGGTCCGATTCGTTTCAAGATTACAAACGGGCCTACGTACCGTGGGTTAAGTTTGCCTCGTTTTCCAAAGCGGATTACACCCTTCCAGGGTGACACCTTTAGTAGGACGCGATCGCCTACTTGAAATTCGAGCGGTTTGCGTCGTTGATCAGCGTAGCTTTTCTATCGATCTCGTGCCGCCGCCATGCGGTTTCTGATTTGTACAATCTTTTCAGTAGCCTCAAGTATTAACTCAGGGCCTGTGAGTTGACTGTCACCGACTTCTGCCCAGCAGACCGGTGATCTACATTTACGACCGTATAATGCCTCAAACGGTGCTGCCGAAATACTCGTGTGATAGCTGTTGTTATATGAGAATTCTACTAGAGGCAGGTGAATTTCCCAATTATTTCCGAAGTCCACTACGCATGCCCTAAGCATGTCTTCCAAGGTATGTATGGTCCTTTCGCTTTGACCATCAGTCTGAGGGTGATAAGCTGTGCTCATATCCAAGCGTGTTCCCAACGCTTTCTGGAGTGACCGCCAGAAGTTTGACGTGAAGCGAGCATCTCTGTCTGAGATGATGGACGTTGGCACACCGTGCCGAGAAACTACTTCCTTAATGTAGATGCGAGTCAACTTCTCCATCTTATCTGTTTCTTTAATAGCTAGGAAGTGTGCGGACTTAGTTAAACGATCCACGATCACCCAGATGGTATCGCAACCACCCAAGGTTCGCGGGAGTTTAGTGATGAAATCCATTGAGATCTGATCCCACTTCCACACTGGGATCTCAGGTTGTTGGAGTAGCCCCGATGGCTTTTGATACTCCACCTTGACTTTTGCACAAGTCAAACATTTACTCACGTAGGTGGCTATATCGGCTTTCATGTTGGGCCACCAATACGCAACTTTAAGGTCTTGATACATCTTATCCGAACCCGGATGGACAGAGTATCGAGATTTGTGAGCTTCGTCCATGACTAGCTCTCTAAGGTTTCCGTAGAGAGGTACCCATATGCGATTCATAAAATACCGGGTTCCATTGGCTTTACATCCCAATCGCGTTCCATTTTTCCCACTGATTCGGCTTTGATGTTTTCCCCTTTAACTGCTTCTAACTGGGCGTCGCGTATTTGATCGGGTAGCCCCGAATGAATAGTGAGTTGTAGTGCTCGTACACGACGAGGTTTCAAGTGTTCTTTCCTACTGAGGGCATCAGCTACCACGTTAGCTTTACCCGGGTGATACCGAATGGCACACTCATAATCGTTCAAGAGTTCGACCCAGCGACGCTGTCGCATGTTCAACTCCTTCTGATCAAAGATGTGTTGAAGGCTTTTGTGGTCAGTAAAGATTGTGCACTTCGTTCCATAGAGGTAGTGTCTCCAAATCTTAAGTGCAAACACTACTGCTCCCAATTCCAGGTCATGCGTTGTGTAGTTTTTTCTCGTGGACCTTCAGCTGTCGCGACGCATACGCGATGACCTTATCGCGTTGCATGAGTACGCATCCCAATCCCTGAATGGAAGCATCACAATACACTACGAAGTCATCTGTCCCTTCCGGCAAGGACAGAATGGGTGCACTGCAAAGTTTCTACTTCAGCAATTGAAATGTTGCTTCTTGTTTTTCACCCCAAGCATACTTGATGCCTTTCTGGGTAAGGGTAGTGAGCGGTTGTGCAATCTTTGAAAACCCCTCGATTAAGCGTCTGTAGTAACCAGCCAATCCTAAGAATTGGCGGATCTCCGTCAGTGTCTTAGGTGCTTCCCAGTTTTTAATGGCTTCAATCTTGGCAGGGTCTACATGGATACCCTTTTCATTCACGACGTGCCCGAGAAACTGAACTTCCCGGATCCAGAAATCACACTTCGAGAGCTTGGCATATAGCTTTTCCTGTTGAAGTAATCCTAGCAGTAATCGTAGATGCTCAGCATGCTCTTCTTCACTTTTGGAGTAGATGAGTATGTCATCGATGAACACGATGACAAATTTGTCGAGGTATGGTTTACACACGCGGTTCATGAGGTCCATGAATACCACAGGTGCGTTAGTAAGACCGAATGGCATGACCAAAAACTCGTAATGGCCATACCGAGTGCGAAATGCTGTCTTAGCGATATCCTCCTCCCTGACGCGTAGCTGATGATAACCGGACCGTAAATCAATCTTAGAGTAGTAACTTGACCCTTGCAGTTGGTCGAATAGATCGTCGATGCGAGGTAACGGGTATCGGTTCTTGACTGTAACCTTGTTGAGTTCCCTATAGTCGATGCACATGCGGAAAGTCCCGTCCTTTTTCTTGACAAACAGGACTGGAGCTCCCCATGGCGAAACGCTTGGTCGGATAAATCCTTTTTCCAACAGCTCTTGTAGTTGGGTCGACAGCTCCTGTAGCTCGGCTGGAGCTAGGCGGTATGGAGCCTTGGCGATGGGAGTTGCATTGCTTGCCAATTCGATTTCAAATTCCAACTGTCGGTGTGGTGGAAGACCAGGTAGTTCTTCTGGGAATACATCAGAAAAATCACGGACGACAGGGATGTCTTCTATACGTTTCTCGTCCTTAGGCTGTTCGGTAATTAGTGCGAGTAAAGCGAAGGAATTCTTTTTCCGAAGATACTTCTGCGCTTGCATAATTGAGATAATGTTGGTGACGGCGCTTGCCTTGTCGCCTTGTACCGTCAGGATTTCGTCGTTCGTGAGTGGAATACGGATAGACTTTTCGAAACAGAGAACTTCAGCCCGGACGTCGGATAGCCAGTCCATTCCGACTACCACGTCAAAACTACCCAGGGTAGTTGTCATCAGATCAATGGTAAAAGTGTGGCCCGCGAGTTTGAGTTGACAGCCGGATACGATTTGGGTCACATCTACCCATTTACCATTGGCTAATTCTATCACATAAGGGGTCTCTAATGGTTTAAACGTGAGATTTAGGTTCTTCCTAAAAGACTCAGATATAAAACTCCTATCCGCACCCGTATCAAAAAGCACAGTAGCAAAATGTTCATTAAGGGGAAACTTACCGGTGACCACGTTCGTGTCGTTTCTGGCCTCTCCGCGGCCCAATGTAAATGCGCGACCTTTGGCACCTCCTGTGCCACCGTTCCCATTATTGTTGTTGTTATTATTGTTGCGGTTGTTGTGGTTGTTTCCACCATTATTGTTGTTGTTGCGCAACTGTGGGCAGTCTTTTCTGAAATGAGCAGTGCTACCACACTGATAGCATCCCCGGTTTATACCCTGCTGCTGACCTTGGGGCTGGTTCTGATTTTGTCGGGACATGATTTCCCCACGACAATCTTTTGCTGCATGTCCCATCTTGCCACATCTTTGGCAGCGACTTCCGGCACAAGGGCCGTTATGGTGGAGATTACAGCGGTTGCACTGCGGCTTTCGGCCCGCATAGCCGCTTGCATTCGGGTTGTTGATATTGTTGTTGTTGTTGTTGTTGTTGTTGTTGGCGAGATGATTTTGATGACCCCGGTGGCTGTGGTAATGATTGAACCGTTTCTGGTTCCCTTGCTGCGGATGTGATGACGAAGGCTGTCGAACAGTGGAGTCTTCAAATTTTCTTTTGTTATCTGGGGCGACTTCAGTGGTACCCCGTGCTGGCAGTTTCTTCTGTTCCACCGCTTATCGGTGAGTTTGTGAGCCAGTCGGATTGCTTGATGTTCAGTTACAGGGTTACTAGACATCACCATACCCTGAATTTCCGGAACCAGACCCCCGAGATAGAACTCGAGTCTTTTCTCCACCGTGTTGGCCAAATCGGGACACAGAAATACTAAGTCATGATGTTTTGCAGTGTAAGCTTCAATTTCCGATCCCACCATCTTGTGGTTCCATAGAGCTTGCTCCAATTGTTGCACTCTGTCTCGTGGACAGTACTCCTCTTTAATCAGGGCCTTGAACTCAGTCCATGCCATTGCTTTCGCAGCTATAAGCCCACGGGTTTGAACTTGGGCATTCCACCATGTCAGTGCCCCATCTTCCAGCGTTGAGGCTGCTTATTTGACCTTGTTTGCCTCTAGGCAGTTGCACATTTCAAAAACGGATTCTGATTTTTCGATCCAGCGGACCAATCCAATGGGTCCTTCCGCCCCCGAGAATTTGCTAGGCTTTGCGTCAAGGAACATCTTATAGGGGTTAAAGCCCCCTCCTGCTGACAGAGAACAGGAAGTCAGCAAGGAATTTTACTAGCCTCACTATTAGATTTCCACACGAAAATTTAATAATGGTTACCTGCCGGCTGGTTCTGAACACCCGCTAAAGCTGCGTTCACATGCTCCTGAATCATGGCAGCTAGCTCTTCGGGCGTCAAGTTAAGGTTTCCACGTCTTCCCGTCGCCATTTAGATCTTCGAAACACAACACAAGCACACCCCGATCAGTCTATACATCCAATATAGTTTCCCTACTTCGTACTTTAATAATTATTAAGTTATGCCAACTCAATATGTAAATTGTCAAAAGAAATACTTGATTAACTAAAATCTCAACGTCTTACAAAAGTGTAAATCAAACATACGAATTTACTATAAAGTTTCAAGTTTAAACACAAATGGAAAATAATAAACTGGAGGAAAACAAATAATATAAACGAGACGTGTCAGTCGTCTACATCTCCATCCCCCAAGTCATTGTCGTTGCCGTCATCCTGTGCGTCATTTCCAGCTTCCTCAGCTGGGTCCTCCTCCGGATCCTCTTCAGGATCCTCCTCTGGATCTTCCTCTGGATCCTCCTCTACCGGCACTGGAGGGGCCGGTGCTGGTTCAAGTGCTTGATTTTGCAGTTCCTGAATGTTCCAACTGTTTTCCAGGACTCTGTCCTCCAGCCAGTCGGCTCTTATCTGCTCAGCACGCAGATCTCTGGCTATGGTGTTACGAGCTATCTTGCTCGTACGATGCTCTTCCTCGAGCGAGTCGGTCTTTCCGGTAAGGTGTCGGATCATCCATCCTTGTGCTAAGATGGTTTCCTGCATTCTTTCTAACTGTTTTTGTTGTGTATGCACTAGGATTCTAAGCATGTCAATTCCTATTCCCATATTTTTACAGTAGGTGAAATTTATACCATAGAAATTTATATAGTTTTTCCAAGTCCTAAATCTTTACCAATTAGCCATAAATATTAATTCATTAAGCTGCAGTCAGATTTACCGCTTTCTGACTGCAGTCCACGGAAGAATTTATTTAAAAATCACTGATCGTCTGATTAACAAAATTCCAGTTGGAGTTGCCCGGAAATTTCTATACCTAGTTTCTGTACAAAAATCATGACTCAACTCCCTACTGATTTTAAAATCCAACTTGATAAACAACCAACAAAATTCCAGAATTTTCACAGCTTTAGCTACTGAACTTGTTTGGCCCTTTAAAAATATCAAACGATTTCAGAAAATTACGAATCCGGCGCCATTAGATTCCTTATTTAAATCTCTACGTTCTAGATATCAGAAAATCCGTTTTTCAACAACTAATGACCGAGTTACAGCCAGATGAAGTCGGCTGTAACTATGACTCAGCATCCTGTTTCAGCATTATTGTTATTACAACTTACCTACACCGTTCCTATAGATCGACCTAAGCGGACAAAAACCGATTTTTGATCATAGTTTACTACTAACGATTTATCCATGCAAACCCTTCTCAATAACTTTAGTTTTTATACACAAATCACAGCCTATACATTCAGCTTTCAATATAACATTCAATCCAGTTTAAACAATCCGCAATCATACAATCATCTAACGCAAACATCATTAACAAACCGGCTAGCCTAACTTCTCGTTCAATCATACTTGGCAATCTTATATGTTCCGAAAATTATCATAAATATAAACAAAGATTAACTCAGCCGATTTCATTCATCAAATATCGTCCGAAACAACTAACCATTCAAGCATATACATATCCGAAGCAACTAATCATTCAGCATATATATATATCCGAAACATGATCTTGTAATCAAGTATGGTCCTAACCTTGAATAACTAGACAAACAAGCCGAGATGTGGACAAGTGCGACTCGGCTGCTCCAACAAGGTTACGTTCAAACCGACAAGAACTGGAGAAAGGCTGCCTGATCAACAAGGAGTGTGGGGCTGTTTGCGGTTGAATGGACTGAACAAGAGCTGATCAGATGAAGGCTGTTTTGTGACTGAGATGAAGAAGGTTTCGGCTGATCCCGATCGGTTAGAAGGAGGAAGCTGCCGACTGTAGTTTTCTTGTTAGGGTTTTGTGAATTCTGAATGGAGTCATGCAATGGATGATATATATAAGCGCAAGGGATAAGGTTACGGTTCTAGATAAGTATTCATGGCCGAGGGACTTGGGTTGGTTTGGTTTGGGTTTGATCTCGCGGCCAAAGATTTGGGTGAGTTAGTTTGATTTGGATTTGATCTCTCGGCCAAGTCTTAGAGTGGTTTGGTTTGGGTTTGGTCTTGGCCGAATAGTTAGAGTTTGAAGTTTAGGTTTGATCGTTGTTTTCTTTTAGCCGAAGACTTGGGTTCAAGGTTTAAACTTTGTGAACTCCTAGAGTCACAATGAACCAAGGTTGGAACGTGTCGCGGTTCGGTTCAGTTCGTGCACATATCAAATCTAATTATTCAATCACTAAAACAATCACACAACACACAACACCTATTCATTTAATTCGTACACGTTCGTACACACAGCACGTAATTAGATTGACAAGTATTACGTTTAAGTTATCCGAAAAACCCGGGATATCACACAAATGACCATAGCGTCCACAAGTTGCAAATAGTCGACAAGGTAGGGTAAGGGGATGGTGATAAAAACAGTTGTTGCATCGAGGGTGAGGTCCAAGATATGGTTTCTTATTTGGGAAAGTTGAGTTGGGTGCCACTTGAGTGATTGGGATAGCTTGGATGGGTATGGCGTGTGAAATTGGTTGATTTCGTTGGATAGCAGCGAAAAGTTGCCCGTCTCTTTTTCTCTTAGAAGTGGGTTGAGAAGGGGATTCGGTTTGGGTGGAGTTTGAAGTTTCAGTCGATGCTTTATCCTTCTTCTTCTCCTCCTTGAAGTCTTTGTTCCGGATTCGATTCTCGGTGAGCTCTGTTGCTAGCTCCATTGCTGCTTCCAAAGTTGCAGGCGTGGTACTTATTACAGAGTCTTGAATCTTTGACGGAAGACCACGAATGTAGTGCTCGATCAAACGGTAGAGGGGAGTGAACATGTTGGGAACCATTTGATGTAACTCGAGGAGTCTTTTGTTGTACGTGATGTGGTCGCCTTCCTTTTGCTTCAACGAATAGAACTCATCTTCTAATTTCTTGATTTCGCTCCTTGGGCAAAATCGTCTGCTCATGATTTCCTTCAATTCGTCCCAAGTTAAAGTCATAGCATCGTCGACGCCTCGTTTGGCCTTCTCTGTATTCCACCAAGTAAGTGCTATTCCATATAAACGACCAGTAGCATAACGCACTTTGCGATCATCGGGGCAATCGCAATTTAGAAAAGTGTTCTCCATTTCTTCAAACCAATGGAGGAGAGCAGTGACACCTTCAGTCCCTTTGTATTTTGGAGGGTCGCATGATTTGAAATGCTTGTAGGTGCATTTAGTGGTATTTGGGGGAGAGTTGATAACGTTTTGATTTTCTTGATTGACAGGATTAGCGGTAAGTGCTTGTTGGACTTGGATTACAATGTTGGGTATTACGGCAGCCATTTGTTGAGCGATTTGGGCAGCCATGCGCTCGCGGGCTTTTCCTGCTCTCATCTTCCTACGGGCGAGGCTAGAAGACATCTACAAGGAATACATGTCAAGAGTATGAGTTGGATGCTTTTGGGATCATGGGTCGCACTTAGGAATGAACATTCATAAAATAAATATAGAAAAATAAATCTACTACATCCATAGGATGTCTTGGGCTTTGCTCGTCATTAGGCCCTACATGCCGCCAAACTTCACCTTCGTAATCATGTGGGCCCCCATGAATACCGGGTTTTTCATATGGTTCGCATGTGTTAGCCTGGTTACGTACACTAAAACCCAGAGAAAATCGAGAAATATGTATATAACGTGTGATATTCGGAATGTGTCCAGGTGTAGACACGGTGACACCTCAAAGTGGGGTTAGTTCAAACGACGTTTGGTGTGGCATGCTTTGGCCTAATAGGTCCTTCGTACTCTCATCGTTAGTCCCCAGGTAGGCAAACTAGTCCGTTATATTGGATTTATACGAATGCCAACCTAGACAGGACGTTCCGACTACCGGTACTTGTACCCTTCCAGTTACTACATGCCCGTCGCAGAACTTACTTTGATGAGATTTGAAAATTGCAACAAAATCTTTGAATAATCAAAGTATGAAGATGAATTGAATATATGAACATTGATATATGAATAATGAATGTGTATGTAAGTATGTATGTTTGACTGTAAATATAAACAAATATGAAACAAATAAATATCATGAGTTTGTATGTAACCACCTAATCAATTAAAATTTAGGCAGACTATAATATAGGCTCTAAGGGTCTAATAACCTATCCTATATCCCTATAGTCATGGCTCTGATACCAATCTGTCACACCCCGACCCGCAGCGGAAAAGGTAATCGGGGCATGATTGGGTTATCATCAAAGCTCATGACATTTATTTTAACGTTTCATATTCATTAATACACTTTAATGGAAAATTACAATCAATATTACAACATGTCCTAAATATCAATCTAGGCTTCATTGTTTTCTTCTAAGGCATTTCCTATGTTTTCCTTGCTTCATCCTGTTCACATGTATCATGTGTAAAAAGGGTTTTTGGATCAACAAAAAGTTGGCGAGTGAATCCTATGGAAAACTTTGAACAAGTTTATTTAATTGATTATAAAATAGAGTGCACAACCACACATGAGTAAAAATAGATGTAAACTTATTCACCAATCAATTTAATATTAAACAATACACACATGAACAATAATGGATCGTTTAGAGGCACGCGTTGCTCAACTCGTCTCTCACGAGGAACTGATGGGCCTAATGAATGAATTGTATAAACTTGACAATATGAAATACATAACTACAAACAATATAATCTCAATAATACACACATGAACAATAATGGATTTGTTTTGAGGCACGCGTTGCTCAACTCGTTTCCTACGAGGAACTGATGGGCTTAATGAATGACTTTCATATAAGTTGACAAAATGAAATACATAACCACAACAATATAAACAATCTAAGTTTAGATCACAATATGGTATGGCACAAGTTTAAATAAACGAGTTAATTATTTTGTGACATATGACACACCCCAAAACGTGTAATTAAAAAGGGGGGTTGTAAGATTCACCGTGGGTGCGTTCGGTTGATGATGTTGAATGCGCACGAAGTGGTTTTAACCACGAGTGAAATTAACCTAGATAATGGCATAATGGTTCGGTAAGTAATGGGATTTTGTTATTCAATTTTAGTAGGATTGTTGGGTGTATTTTTGTGAGTTTAAGGCTATTTTCTAACCTTAAAAATGTTATTTTTAATTGATTTTTAATTAAAATAAATAAATAAAAATAATAAAAAAAGTTGACTTTTTTGACCGTTGACCTTTGACCATGACTGTTTGACCGGTTCGTATGCGTGTAAGTGTGCGCTGAGTGAGGCTCGAACCCGAGACCTCCCGTACGCGTGCACGCAGCTCTACCAACTGAGCTACATGTCTAACCCGAAATATTTCTGTTTTTAATTATATTTATATATTAATTAGATTAATCCGAAAATCAACTTATTTCTAAAAAGATTTTAATCAGTGACTCGGTGCGCTCCACAGGTCTCGAACCCGGGACCTGTGGTTTAGGTTAACACACAGTCCACCGCTGGACTGTGTGTTTAACTTGTTATATAAACCGATTTTTATTATACTTATATACAAACTAAACATTTCCATTTCTGTCTTAAATAAAAAGTTTAATAATTGTCCGGACCGGTGCGGTAGCCCAGACTCGAACTCGTGTCCTGTGATTAAACATACACACAGTCCACCGCTGGACTGTGTGTCTATCTTGGTTATTATTCTGGTTTTTATAAACTTAACATATATCAGCGGTGACTCCGGTTCGGTTAAAAAAAAGACATTTTTATTAAGGCAAGCATGCGTGGGACAAGATTCGAACTCGAGACGTTTACGTGTTTAATGTGCACACAGTCCACCGCTGGACTGTGTGTCTAACCCGAGTTATAACTTGATTTAAATTAAACTTATATGTTACCGAAACTTCGTCTTCTTCGTCAGTCGTAACCAGAAACGATGACTGACTGGTTCGAAGTTTTAATCATGTTCGTTAGTGTCTGGTGGTTAATTACATGTGAGATATATAAAAAGAATGAAAGATTTAAGCGTAAGGTATACCGACTGGACTTCTCTGTTTCTCCGGCAGAACTCCGGTGACAGCAAAAGATTCCGGCGTCGTGTGTCTTGCGGCAGAGAGTCTTCAGCAAGCTTGAAAAGGATGTGGGTGACTTTGGTATAAGCTCAGGGGGTTCAGTAAGGCTCAGAAGTGAAGGGCTCGGTTTTCCGGCGAGGTGCAGAACTTTTCCGGCGAGTGGAATTACGTCGGGTAAAGGTGCGGTTTTGAGCGAAAAAGCTTGCAGAGGTTTGAGGGGGTATTTATAAGCCAGGTCATCGATGAATTTGATCCGATTTCTGAGTTGATTCGTCGGTTAGAAATTCTCCGGCGGTTATAGCTTGTGTCGCGGACTCAGGCGTCGGTTATAACCGATGCAGTGTTTAAGGTTTACGTTATAACTGAAGTAACCGTCCAATCTCGCGAGATCGCCGGGATTTCCGATGACTGCATTTGGGCGCCCCAATTTTAAATTCTAGAATTATAATATGTATTAATTGTTTCCATTAATTAACAAGGAATACAAGTGGCGTAGTGGTTGAGTGTGTGGGTGTTAAGTCGTTGACCCGGCTGACTGACCCGGGTTCGAAACCCGGCAGAAACATTATATTTTTATTTCATTATTTTTAACAATTTTTCAAAAACAAATTATATATTCCAATATAATAATTAATTATGTATCGTTTAAAATTAATTTGGGCATTAAATACGCCACGAAATTTTAAACTGATTGTTCGGTTAATAAACGGAGCGGGTTTGGTAAAATCCGTTTTTTGACGGATGTTACAGCATCTCTGTGTATTTCCATCCACGTGCATAATCATGGTTATGCCTAATATCCCTTTGATGCAGCCAGTTTTGGTTTCTGAAATTCTCTAATTGATACATCATAGCTTTCCTAAACACTTGGTCCTCTTCTAACCCCTGGGTTTGCCTGTCATACATCAATCGGGTACTCTTTTCCCTGCTAGAGAACTCATCTGGTCGAGCTTGGGTCATCACTTCATGAAGGTGTTTGTAGTACAATGACCCATGTAACTCGGGAGGGAAACCTGTCACAACAGGTTCAAGCATAACTGGCATCCTACCTCTTCATCCCCTAACTTCCTCTTCTTCTGGATCTTCCTCATCATCTTCAACATCCGATCTCGGGGCCTCGAGAAATTTATCCGTCTTATCAACCATTAACCTGTGCATCTTCCTTCTCAACTCGTATATCCACAACGAGTTCTGACAAAATGAACTCATCTTAATTGGGTTTTGTGGTATTTTCTCTCCCCTCACTCCCACTTGAATTGCCCCATGCTTCAGTAGCATCTTTGATAACAATCTACAATGTGGAATTGTTTTCTTAGCTTGCCTCTAGATCTTGTGAAAAATTAGTTTTGTGAGGTAGTGTGCTAGCAATGCTTGTGAAAAATGTGTTGGTTTATTTGCTTATAAAAACAGTTTCAGGATATAGCCTCAGGATATGAAACTATACCAATAATCAAACAATGAGATGTAAAAGTAAAAGTGGACGTGGGATATACGAGGAAAGCCCTTGATCAATCTATATCTCCGGCATAAAACCTCGGGAGCTGACAATCGTGGCTGCCTTGTTCTTCTTATTGCTTGAATATTCAGGATACAGTGCAGGATATAGCTCAGATCGCTACTAAGTGTTACAATGATTGCAAGTAGTGAGTGAAAGTGTGTAATTTCAAGAGAAATATTTGAGAGATCGAGAGTAGAGAGTGAAGAGTGATCCAGTGTGTGTTCCTACGACCTGGCTTATCGTTTTTATAGTTATAAAAGTAAACAACTTCTCCTATAAACTTCGGGTGCTCCTGAATATTCCTTTTAGAACGTTAGAGACCTGGTCTTCCGGCTTCAACGTCCATTTCCCAACTAAATGGAGCGAGTCTTCAGGAGAAAAGGTCTTTGTGAACGTTGCAAGCACTGCAGCCATCTCATGCACGTAAACTATTAGTAACTAACAGGATACTGTCTCAGGATGTTACCAATATCCTGGTGTGGTATCCTGATCGTAAACATATATCAATTACTCAAGATATAACTCAGCATATGGGCTCAGAATTTCACCCATAAAAATAATCAAATGTCGAGCCGACAATTTGGGAGAACACGTTATCAAAGCATACAAAATCATCACCTCATACAAACGCACCTTGTCTGTATCACTAGTGCGTGGCATCACGTTGGCTATTACAAAGCTTTGCAACAACCTAAGGAGAACATGCAAATTCTCTTTCCGCAATGACCAAGAAGGGATATCAGTATCAAAAGGTACATCAAACAGCTTCTTTATCATTGTTATCCACTTCTCCTCTTTTGACTCTTCGACTGCCAAGGTGTCATCGGATGGGAATTCATAAGGGTCACCATTAGTGACCCTAGTATCATACTTTGCATATTTCATAAGTATGGCGAAAGATAGCACCACCCTTTTTCCATTCACAGATCCTACTAATTCTGTTTTATCAGGAGAACCATTTTCTACTTTTTTCAATGTGGACATCCACTCCAAAATTTCATCCATATACACCTCCTGCTTTCCTTCATAGTTGAACTCTAGAAACTTACACCAACCCAACCTAGCAAAACACTCGGTAACACCGAACCTACCAAACTCCTCAAGATTAACCTTTTTTCACATAAGAACAATTATTTTCGACCTTGCTTACTTTTTGCAATCTTCTTCTTATATAATGGGGCTCGCCACTCTTCAGGGAACTTTGACAACATTTCTGACTTCTTCCATCTAGGCAAACCATCTGCCTCAAACACCAACTCCAGCTCCTTATACCCTCTTCCCCTTCTTGTGCTCTTTGATCTGTCTAATTTCCCTCATCCATGGGATCAAAATCAGAATCTTCGGGGTCACTATGTTCAACAACTTCGGGTTTCTTACGCCGTTATAACACCCTAGATGACGAGGCTTCAGCTTTCTTCTTCCCTTTACCGCCAGGCAATTCCTTTGATCTCCCCATTTTCACCTACGTTTACACAAAGAGCATCATTAATAAACAGTTCACCAAGAATCTAACTTGTAACAGTTGTTTTAGAACATGGCAACTTGACTCATCACACATCCACTTTGATCATTTGAAAAAGGCTTAACATCTCCTAAAGACACCAATTTTATCAAACAAGCAAAATGTGGCATTTTAGAACCAATTTGGGTTGTTTTTTATATCCTTCGCCCATTAACAAAGTATGAGTCGATTGCGATGTTCCCAATTTTACCAACTCTTTGTGTTAAATCCCAGTTTACAAGTGTGAAAATCCCCACACTTGTTTCCAACTAAAGTTTCTTCCTTTTGAATCACTATTTGTTATAGAGTTTGTGGAAAGGAAAAAAAGGGAAACATTTAAGTTCTTTGCAGACTACAAATTTCAACTAGTCATTACAATGTACCCATTATCCACTTAAAACTTATGAAAAGTTTTCAATTTGGTGACTTAATGATGATTCATCCACAAATATCCCCAATATTTTTCAAGTTATAAATCTCAAGTTCTCATCAATATTCAAGAAAAACCCACAAAATAATGATAATTAACTCATCAAATATTATATACTCACAAATATTCAAACATTCATGCTCAAAATTTCAGTGAATAATAACATAATCTGTAATAATGTAGCAAAAGAGGGTGAAGACATACCTTAGATAGTGAATGAACAAGAGCTAGACAAGAAAAATCTTTAAACTTGAGCTTAGAAACACCCCTAAAATTTTCGTACCTAATGTGTCTAAAAATCTCCCAAACTGTTAAGATTTTCACGAAAATAATCGATGCAATGTAATCCTCTCGAAAAATTAGTGAGGTTAGACCCAAGAACGACTTGATTTGATGGTTAAGTTATGAAAGATGGTAAGGGCTAGGGTTCTTGAAGAAAAGTGGAGAAGATGATTATGGTGGAGAGAGGTTTAGGGGAGAGAAATTGAATTGATGTGGTGAATATTAAAAAGTTGATTGAGATTTGTGTTTTAGTGGGTTTAAATTCATGTTTTGATCGTGGACATGGAGCTGGTTCGGGTTTAATGGGTAAAAGTAGAAATGGGTTTTGGGTTGATCCATGATCAGGTGAGTATGGACGCATGAATGGACGTGCTACAGTGGGCATGAGTGATCAGATGAATCAAGGACACATTATGTGTTAAAATGGAAGCAACTTGCATTCAATTGGGACAAAACAACAGCAACTCATGGATTCATTTAATTTTGGGACAATTGCATATTTCCCCTTATAAAGTTCATTAATTGCATATTTACCCAACCCAAAACCAAAATTGCATATATCCCATTCTTTAATTACAAGAATTGCAAATTTACCCATTTTGATGTATTTTATTATAAATAAATCATATAATTACTATTTTAGCCTTACCAATACTAAAATATTAAAACTTGCATATTTACCCATTTTTATCTATCTTTAAGTGTGTGTTTTACAAATACTTTTTAGGTTTTCTATTATTTCTACGTTTTTGTTGTGAAACTAGCCTACTAGCACAAGAGAAGAAGAGAATAATAGGGAGAAAGATATTGATCTTTCATTGATAGGCATATTGTTTACAATGTAATACAATGAATATATAGGAGATGGAGTCTTAGAGAACAAGCCAATCTATTTTAGGAGTTGATAACCACCATAATATAATATATTTATAACACTCCTCCTTGGTTATCAACTTTATACGTTTTGAGATGATGCCTCATTAAAAACCTTGCTAGGAAAACCCAGTGGAACAAAACCTCAGCTAAGGGAAAAAGAGTGCAGTGCGTATTTTCTCCTCCAAATACTTCTGGATCAGGTATGTTGCCTCATTAAAAACCTTACTAAGAAAACCCAATGGGACAAAACTTAGTTAAGGGAAAAAGAGTGCAACTTGTATAATACTCCCCGTCATTTGAACATGTATTCTTTAAGTGACTAGTGCCCATTTTTCTTGAAAGTTGCTCAAAGTTTTGTAGCCAATGATTTTCCGCTTGATCCCTTAATGCGCAGTTCTTTATGTTCGCAATGTTGTATATCTTTATATGAGCCTTCTAGCGCCTCTTCTTGTAAACAAATATCATAAGATCCACAACTATGTTTTGTTACATTCCCTGCATTTACAAAACTAACCAAACTCGTTCCGATGGGTTAGTAAAATATAAGTTCATATCTTGCATACCTTAGATGTATTGAAATAGATGTTTTCCTATTTCAATATTTCCTCACTTAACACATGTGATATCAAATCGATAAATTCAATAAAGATATATAAAATCATGAATAGATAGCAAGAAATATTAATGCACAATTGCACTTAAACATGGTACTTCTAAACCATAAATTTCAATTTCTTTCATAGGAGACTATACTAATCATTTCCTTATATCAAGTAATTGAACAACCTTTAACATACTTAAAGTATAAGCTTTGTCCATGGTAAAACGCTTCAACCTCCTAGAGATATAGTTTGATTGATTACACATATACTCTAATTGCATGTTGAGTAATAATTAAAATGTGTCAAGGTCATTCAAATATTCTCCTTCTAAATGCTCGACACTTTATCTCGATGATGCGAGACATCTTCACTGTAAATAGTAATTATAATGAACTTTTAGGAGAAGACTTTTGATAAAGATGGATAATGTTATCAAACTTATATTTTTCTTTATCAAAATATCTATTGAGTTGTACACCAATCAGCTCGACTATTTTAGTCCATAATATCTTTAATTGTATAAAGATACATCCATGAGGTTTTGAAATCAAACTTTCAAGCATTTACAATCAATCATTCACGCACTTCTTTTCACTTTGAATAAAAATGTATGTGCATACACTCTTTAGGAGTTCTTTTACATAAACCTCCTCACTGATTTCTGTATCATATGTAATGATGTCTTTAACATTGGCTTTAGTTGTAAAATCCAAATTGTACCATGCTTGTATTATGTACATTGAGATGCCATAATCACCAGGCACAAGTTTCTATGCATGTTTATTGGTGTACAAGTATTACATCCATAAGATGTTTCAATTAACCTTTTAAGCACTCAAATGCTTTAGGATACTTATCAAGAGTTCCAATTGTATTCAACGTATGCAAATATGAATCTGTATACAACGATCATATTATTCTCGAGAACTTATTTTACATGATTTTGATAATTTAATCCCTCAAAAACTTTTATGTAAACTTTCAGTATCAAATGATACATAACATTCGTAAGACGCATATCAATTATCTCTTTATTTTACCAGACTAATTAAATATTGGAAAGTTATTGCATCCACCACTAGAGAATACATTTCCTCATAATCAATCATGGGTCTTTGCGAAATTCTTCTGCCACCAATTTTGCCTTATATCATTTTCTTTTCAATTCTTGATTCGCATAAAAGACCTGTTTGTATCTAAAATATATTACAACTTCTGTTGTATGGACTACTAGTCCAAAACTTTCCATTTTAGTAGAGAATTCAACTCTGCCTCATTTGCATCTTTCTATTTTGGCCAATTATTTATTTTCATTTATTTATATGCAGATCTTAAATCTTGATCCTCATCATTTCAAGCGCTATATTATATACAAAAGTATAACGACGTCGAGTTATTTCGATTCCATGTATTTCTAGACATGATACAACTTATTGAGATCTCTTTATTTTCAGGTACCTGAGGTTCTTCTTGAACCATCATGTCTAATGTCTCTTCAAGAGATCTTATTACTATAACCTCGACTTAACCATCTTAATTACTTGCTCCAATTTTCGAGAAATTTTATTATTGGAATCGACTAGTCTGCCACGCTTCAGGTGTGCAACAGACTCATTACAAAATATGTGGTTGTCCTCTTGGGACACAAATATAACTGGAGCATAAGCAGTTGATTATGTGACTTACTTAGTCACTCTATTTAGGTCAGTGAACTTGTCTGATAATATGTTCTTTAATATTGGTAAATGAATTATCCTTTGAACTTCTAGTTCACTATTTATAGTTTGAGGATCAAGATGCATGATGGTGAGTTTATGGAGTGTTTAGGGGTCATGTGTCTTAAAAAAAATGAAATTAACATAAATATCAATAATGCAACCACATCCATAGGATGTCTTGGGTTAGCTCATGTTGGGCCTCAAATGTCCCCCATACCTTCACCTGTATAGTCATGTGGGCCCTCATGACTATTGGCTTGGTAGGATTCACATTAGTATTAGCGATTTAACACTTACATGACCCGAATGAAAACCACAAAATATGTTTACAAGATGTATGGTCGGAATGTGTCCAGGTGTAGACACAATGACAACTCAAAGTGGGGTTAGCTCACACGACGTTTGGTATAGCATGCTTTGGCCTAATAGGTACTTCGTACTCTCATCGTTAGTCCCCAGGTAGGCAAACTGGTCCTTTATTTTGAATTTATACGAATGCCAAGCCTAGACAGGACGTTCCGACTACCGGTACTGGTACCCATCCAGTTACTACATGCCTGTCATGAGAACTCACTTTGATGAGATTTGAAAATACAAAAATCATTGTAAAGCAATCATGAAAATGATGTGGTGTGTGCTTTCATGGATATGATATGTTATAAGAATATGGTTCATGATAAGCATTATATGATAATATATACTTATGAATATGCTTGCATAACATTGAATGTAACAATAAACATAAAGCATATAAACATCATGAATTTTGCATGTAACACACAAAAATTTAAAATTTCTAAGCAACTATAGTATAGGCTCTAAGGGTCTAATAACCTATCCTATATCCCTATAGTCATGGCTCTGATACCAATCTGTCACACCCCGACCCGCAGCGGAATAAGAGTCGGGGCATAATTGGGTTATCACCAAAGCTCATGATGTTTACTAATATGTTTCATATTTATTAAATCCAAATTACATTTCAATATTCCAAGTCAAATTCATACAATACAAGGAAAGGAAAAATTAACTAAAACAAATCCATAATCTAAACTGGTTTATTCTTCTAAGCCGCCCTATATGTTTCTTGCTTCAACTTGATCACCTGTATCATGTGTAAAAATGGGAAATTTTGGGTCAACAAAAGTTGGCTAGTGAACCTTGTTAAAAACATTTGTTAATGATTTATTATTGATATTTAATTTAGGAAAATTGTGCAATAATCATATATGAGCAAATGTATGTAGGCATAACAATCACAAACCACCTTGCTTAAGCATGAAATAAGAATGACAATGTATAGGTTGGCAACGTCCCGTTCACGCTCATAGGTAATGGGGAACGGACGGCCTATGCAAATGTATGTGAGATCAAGGCTCAATCAAACGGAGCCGATCTTATGTTGGCAACGCCTGGTTCACGCTCATAGGTAATGGGGAACAGCTCACGCTCATAGGTAATGGGGAGCGGCGGCCTATGAAATGTATGTACTGAAATGATAAAATTAATCTAAACTTCAACCACACCAACAATGGATACACATTTGATCATGAACATGATGGATGCACAAATGTTTAATTATAATAAATAAATAACGACACATGATACACCCCAAAATGTGATTAAAACGGGGAATTGGTAGAGATTCACTCACATTGGGTGCGTTTGTTTGAAGATGTTGAGTGCGCACGAGTTTAGGGGATTGATCGACGACAGATAACTAACAAAATAAATAACGAAAAGGTACGGTAAGCATGTGGATTTTATTAACTATTTTAATAGAATTTTTTGGGTATAATTTTGTGAGTTTAAGGCTACTTTCTAACTTTGAAAACGTTATTTTTAAATTAAATAAATAAATAAAAATAAATAAAAAATGTTGACTTTGACCGTTGACCGAGACCGTTGACCGTTGACCGTTGACCGATTCGGTCGGTTATATTGTTGCACTGAGCGAGGTTCGAACCGGTGACCTCCCGTACGCGTGCACGTAGCTCTACCAACTGAGCTACGTGTCTAACCCGAAATAATTCTATTTTTAATTATACTTATATACTATTTAATTAAATCCGAAAATTATTTATTTTTAAAAAGATTTTAAACGTATCGGACCGGTGCTGACCACAGGTCTCGAACCCGGGACCTGTGGGTTAGCGTACACACAGTCCACCGCTGGACTGTGTGTCTCACCTGGTTATTAACTCGGTTTTTATTATATTTAACATGGTCTGTGAGTCAACCCGGTTCAGTTAAAAAGGCAAATTTTTATTTCGAGCGAGTAAAGCTGGGACAGGATTCGAACTCGCGTCGCATGTGTGTTTGTTGCACACAGTCCACCGCTAGACTGTGTGTCTAACCCGTTCATTAAACCGATTTTAATTAATCTTATAATACAACCCGACTTCGTCTTCTTCGTTAGATTCTTCCCAGAAAATAAGGTCCGACTGTTTTGTCTGGTTTATGCCTTATCTGGTTTTTTAAACTTTATAAGTAACTTAATGGTAACGAATGGAGAGGGTTTGGGAGAAAAAGATATACAATCAGGGTTGTTCACAGAATTCCGGCAGAGTCCGTCGGTTCTGAAAGTGAACTCCGGCTGTCGACATCAATTAACAATTTTTGTTCGATTATTACGAAGTTGAGATACTTAATCAAAGTTTAATAGGAGTTGGAAGGATCATACCAGCTCTCAGTGTGATTTCGGAAGTTTCAGAAATCTTCCGGCGAAGGTGGGGATTTCGACGAACGTTAACTGGGATTGCTTCTGATGGTGGAGTTGTGTTAGTGACAGATTACTCGAATGATTGAAATAGAAAGAGTCGAAAGAATTACCGTGTGGATGTGAGTCTCGGTTTTCCGGCGACTTACAGTTTTTTTCCGGCGATTGAATTTTCGTCGAGAAAAGGTGCGATTTGTGAGCGAAAAGGTTTCCGGTGGATTGTGGGTGAATTTATAGGGTAGTATTGAGATGTATGGGGTCTGAATTCGGTCTCAATTCGAAGTCAGCCGTTCTCCGGCGGTTACGACTGATGTCGCGGGTTCAGACGTCGGTTATAACCGTCGTTAGAGTTAATTCTTCGGTTATCTTGAACGGAAACGTAAATTATCGGCGAAGTCGTCGGGATTTCCGACGACTGCTATTTGGGCGCGTTTTTGACTGATTTGACTTCCGTGCCTTATTATTTGAATTAATTGTTTCAATATGATATCAGAAAATCAAAGTGGCGGAGCGGTTGATGGTGTGAAGGTTAAGTCTTTGGGAAATTTCCGGCTGACCCGGGTTCGACCCCCGGCAGCTGGTTTTCCTTTTTAATTAATTTATTTTTATATTTTTACAATTATAATTTATATCTTCTAATTTGTTGATTAATTATGAATCGTTTAAAATCAAAATAAGCCATAAATGATCAACAAAAATTTAAAACTGATTGTTCGGTCATTAAACGAAGCGGGTTTCGAAAACCCGTTTTTCGACAAATGTTACATTGTGCATCACCACCAAGGGACTAACACCCTTCAAATCCGCGATGGTCCACCCCATAGCCGCTCTATTGGTGACCAAAACCGCCATAAGCTTCTCTTCTTGCTCTCCGGTCAAGTTAGACGCAAT
>CAMTDV010000178.1:0-18006 GCA_947069175.1 Scalesia atractyloides
AAATTTTTACCCAAAATGTAGTTAAAAAAAATTTATTTTAAAAAATTTTTTTAAAAAAAATTTATTTTTTTCCAAAAAAAAAGTTTCCCAAAAAAGGGTTTTTTATTTTTTTAAAAAAAAAAGGAACTCCAAAAGGGGGTTTAAAAATTTTGGGAAAAAGAAAATTTTATAAAAAAATTTTTTTTAAATTTGAAAAATTTTTAAAGGGAGAAATTTAAAAAAACTTTTTTTTTTTTTCCCAAAATAAAATTTCCCAAAATTTTTTTTTAAACAATTTTAAAAAAAAATTAAACTTTTAAAAAAAATGGGCCCCCAAAAAATTTTTAAATTAAAGTTTTATGGAAAAATTTTAACACCCAAAAAAAAAATGGGAAAATAAAAAAAAATTTAAATTTTAAAAAATTTAAAAATAAAAATAAAATTTAACAATTTTGGCCCCCAAAAAAAGGGTTTCCCCAAATTTGTTTTTAAAAAAATTTTTGAAAAAAATTAATTTAAGAAAAAAGAAATTTGGAAAAAAAATTACCATTTTTTTTCCATAAACCTTTTGGGGCAAATTGGTTTTAAAAAATTTTTTTAAAAAAATTAAAAAAATTTAAAATTTTAAAAATTTAAAAAAAAAATGGGGAAAAAATTTAACCATTTTGGTAAAAAAATTTACACCTTTAAATTTTATGGGGAAAAAAAAAGAGAAAAAAAAAAAAATAAAAAAAAAAATTTGGCCCCAAAAGTTTTTTTCATTTTTCCTAAAAATAAACACTGGGAAAAAAAAAAAAAAAAAAAAAAAAAAAAAAAAAAAAAAAAAAAAAAAAAAAAAAAAAAAAAAAAAAAAAAAAAAAAAAAAAAAAAAAAAAAAAAAAAAAAAAAAAAAAAAAAAAAAAAAAAAAAAAAAAAAAAAAAAAAAAAAAAAAAAAAAAAAAAAAAAAAAAAAAAAAAAAAAAAAAAAAAAAAAAAAAAAAAAAAAAAAAAAAAAAAAAAAAAAAAAAAAAAAAAAAAAAAAAAAAAAAAAAAAAAAAAAAAAAAAAAAAAAAAAAAAAAAAAAAAAAAAAAAAAAAAAAAAAAAAAAAAAAAAAAAAAAAAAAAAAAAAAAAAAAAAAAAAAAAAAAAAAAAAAAAAAAAAAAAAAAAAAAAAAAAAAAAAAAAAAAAAAAAAAAAAAAAAAAAAAAAAAAAAAAAAAAAAAAAAAAAAAAAAAAAAAAAAAAAAAAAAAAAAAAAAAAAAAAAAAAAAAAAAAAAAAAAAAAAAAAAAAAAAAAAATTTTCCCCCTATATTGTTATGGTTAAAACAATTTAAAAAAACTATAACTTTTCCTTCAAAACGAAAATTTGGCCCCAAAAAAAAAGTTTTTTTCCCTCTTGTTTTTCCATGGAAAACCATGTAACATCCAATGGGGTTAGCAAACATATTGAGGAAGAAATAAAAGAAAACTTTTAAAATTTTAATTTTTTAAAAAATAAAAATGGGGAGAAAGTTTAACACACTTTTGGACTCAAAAAGATTTCACCCCTAATTTTATGGTTAAAACAATTTTTAAAAAAAAAACTATAAATTTACTTCCAAAACAAAAGTTTGGCCCCAAAAAAATGGTTTTTTTCCATTTGGTTTTTTATTTAAAAACCCATGGGAACATCCAAGGGGCTTAGCAAACATTGTTGAAAGAAAATATAAAGAAAACTTTTTAAACTTTTAAAAAATTTTAAAAATAAAAATGGGGAAAAGTTTTAACACACTTTTGATCCAAATAGTATTTTTACCATATAGTTGTTAAAGGGTTTAAAAAAATTAAAAAAAAATTTAAACTTAAAATTAAAAAAAATTTGGCCAAAAAATTTTTTTTTTCAAAAAATTTTTTTTTTTTTTTTTTTTTTTTTTTTTTTTTTTTTTTTTTTTTTTTTTTTTTTTTTTTTTTAAAAAAATAAAACAAATTTTGTTAAAGTAAAAAAAATTAACACCTTTTGGCTCAAATTTGAGGAAAATAAGATTTAAACAAGTTTGAAAAATAAATTTCAAAAAATTGGGCCAAATATGTTACCATTTGTTTAAAACATGAAATATCTTAACTTTAAAAAATTAAAAAAATTTTTTTTTGTTAAAAAAAGCAAAAAACTTTTATAAAATTGGTTTAAATTTTTTAAAATTGGGAAAATTAACCACTTTCAAAAAATTTCCTAAAATGATGTTACGTTTTAAAATTAAACTATAACCGGGCCTAAAATTTGAAGAAAATTGAAAAACCTTTAAATTTGAAAAAAAAAAGGAAATTTAAATTTTAAAAAATGAGGTTTATAATTTTGGTAAAATTAAGAAAATATATTTATTAAAAAAGTTCAAAATTTTTTCATCTTTTCAAAAATTTGGCTAATTTTAAAATTTTGGAAAATATAAAAATTAAACTTGTTGAAAGAAAAATAGAAATTAACTTTGGTAAAAAAGGAATAATTTTGGTAAAAGTTTAAAAAATATTTTAATTAAAACAATTTAAAATTTTTTATTGCCTAAAATTTGTAAAACTGGGTTAAAAATTTGGGAAAAATAGAAAAATTTGAAAAAAATTTTTAAAGTAAAAGCAAAGTTAACACACTTTTGGACAAATATGAGGTTTCAAATTTTAGTTAAAAAATTAAAAAAATCAATTTAATTTAAAAGAAAGTTTCCCAAAAGGTTTTCGTTTCATAAACCTATGGTAATCCAATGGGCAGAAATTGTGGAAAAAAAAAAAAATTTGTTAAAAAAAAAAAAGGGAAAAAATTTAATTGGTTAAAAGTTTAAAAATTTTTTAAAAATTTAAAAATTTTAAAAAATTAAAAAAATTGCCAAATTTTTTGTTTTTTTTCCCGGAAACTTTGGAAATATGGGCTTAAAAATTTAAAGAAAATAAAAATTTAACTTTAAATTAAAATAAAAGGGAAATTTAAACAATTTGAAATATTTTCCCAAAGGTTTGGTAAAATTTTTAAAATTTTATAAACTTAAAACAAATTGGCCTAAATGGTTTTTCCCCTTTTTTTTATTGAAATATTAAAGGGAGCAAATTTAAAAATAAAAAATTTAACTTTTAAAGTTGAAAAAAAAATTTAGAAAATTAAACTTTCCCCCAAAAAATTTTTTTTTTTTTTAAAAATTGAAATCATTTTAAAATTTAAAAAAAGGCCAAATTATTTATTTTTATTAAAACTTTAAAAAGGGCAAAATTTTGTTTGGGAAAAAAAAAATTTACTTTAAAAAAAAAAGGGCAAAATTTAAACCTTAAACTCAAATGGAGTTAAAATTTTTTAAAAGAAAAAATTAATTCCAACAAAAGGGTTTTAAATGGTTTTCCCCTTTGTTTTAAACTTGAAATCAACTTAAACTTTAAAAAAATTGAAAATTTGCTTTTTTTGAAATAAAACAAATTTAAAAATTTTATAAAAAAATTGATTTTTTTAAAAAAATTTTGGGAAAAGTTAAAAAATTAATTATTCAAACAAAGTTTGATTAAAAGTTTGATCTTTTTCCCAAAAAATTTAAAAAGGGTTTTTTTTGGGGAAAATAAAAATTTGAAACTTTGTGAAAAAAAACAAATTAAATTTTAAAAAGTGAGTTTACCAATTTTTTAAAAGTTTAAAATTAAAAATTAAAACAAATTTCCAAAAAGTTTTTATTTTTTCATGCCAGAAACCAAGGTACAACATGTTAGAAAAATTAAGAAAAAGAAATTTAATTAAAGTAAAAGGGAAAAAAAATTTTACCAATGTGAGTTTCACAATATTTTGGTTAAACAAGTTAAAAAATTAATTTAACTTCAAAAAACCTAAAATGGAAAAGTTTTTTAAAAATTTAACCCGGGGAAAAATTTTGGGAAAAATTAAAAACTTGAAATTTTTTTAAAGAAAAAAAGGGGAAAGTTTAACACACTTTGACTCAAAATAGTAGGTTTCACCTATGTTTTATGTAAAAATTTAAAAAATCTAACTTTCAAAAAAAGAAGTTTGGGAAATTTTTCCTCTTTTTTGAAACATGGTAAAAAGGGCTTGAAATTTTGGAAAAAAAAATTGAATTTAATTAAAAAAATGAGTTAACCCTTTTTAAAATAAAGTTTAAAATTTTATTAAAAATTTAAAAAAAATTAAATTTTCCCAAAAAATTTGAAATGGTTGCACTGTTTAAGAAAAAGGAACAAATTTTGAAATTTAGGAAAAAATAAAAAATTTGAAAATTAAGTTTAAAAAAAGGGAAAATTAAACATTTAAAATCAATAAATTCAACAAAGTTGTTTAAAAATTTAAAATTAAAACTTTAAACAAAGTTGGCCTAAAAAATTTACTTTTTTAAAAAGTTAAAAATGGGAGAAAATTTTGAAAAAAATTAAAAATTTGAATTTAAATTAAAAAAAAAAAATTTCAATTTGCTAAAAATTTTTCACTAAGTTATGAAAACAGTTAAAAAATTTTAAAAAAATTTAAAAAAATTAAAAAATGTTTTTAGTTTAAAAAATGGAAAAAAAAATTGTGAGGAAAAATTAAAATTAAATTTTTAAAATTTAAATAAAAATTGGCCCTTTCCCTTGCTAAAAAGGTTACCATTTAAGGTTAAACATTAAGAAAAATAAACTTTAACTTAAAAGAAAGGGGAAAAAAATTCACTTTTTATTAAAATAGGGACCAAAGGGTTAGAAACATTTAAGAAAATTAAAAACTTTAAAAAATTTTAAAAAAATGGGAAATTTAAAACTTTGGACCCCAAAATTGGTTTAAAAATAGTGAAATTAAAATTAAATTTAAATTAAATTCAAAAAAAATTGGCCAATAGGTTTTCCCTTGTTTTAAAAATTAGAAATCTCTTAACAAAATTTGGGAAAAAATTAAAGAAAATTGTTTAATTAAAAAAAATCAAAGTTAAACACTTTGGAAAAATAATTAAAATTTAAATTTAAAAAAATTAAAATTAAACTTTTTCAAAGAATTTCCAAATTTTTTTTTTAAAAACTGTAAAACCAAGGTTGCAACTGTTTAAGAAAATAAGAAATTTTTTAATTTGAAAAAATAAAAAATTAAACTTTTAAAAAAAATTTCCCAAAGTTTTTGGTTAAAAGTTAAAAATTATTTAAAATTAAAAAAATTCCCCAAAATTTTCAAGTTTTGGAAAATTTTTCAAGGGTTAGAAATTTAGGAAAATTAAAAAAATTTAAAATTAAAGTTTGAAATAAAATGGAAAAGTTTAAAATTTTGGCTAAAGTTAAATTAAATTTTTGTTTAAAATTAAAAAATTAAAATTAATTTTAAACAAATTTGGCCAAAAATTTTTCATTGGTTTCTGAAACCTTGTAACAAACAAGGCACAAAATGTTAGTAAAAAATAAAAACTTGAAACTTTTAAATTTGAAAATAAAATGGAGAAGTTAAACATTTTGGACTCAAATAGTGAGTTCCCTAGTTGTTATGGTTAAAAATTAAGAAAAATCTATAACTTAACTCAAAACAAAGTTTCCTAAAATGTTTTTCATTGTTTCCATGGAAACCTATGTAATCCAATTGGGGAAAATTGTTTAAGAAATATAAGAAAACTTGAAACTTTTAAAGTTTAAAGATAAAAGGGAAAGTTAACACATTTGGACCAAATAGTGGGTTTCACCATATGTTGTTATGGTTAAAAAGTTAGAAAAACTATAACTTTTCCAAAAAAGTTGGCCCTAAAATGGTATTGTTCTTTTTTGAAACCATGGGAAACCATGGTTGAAAATTTGGGGAAAAATTAAAGAAATTAAAAAGTTAAAAAAATTTCAAATTAAATTTTACCTCAAATGTGGTTAAAAAGTTAGAAAAATAAAAATCAAAAAATTCCAAAAAATTTTTTCCCCCTTTTTTAAAATTGTTTGAAACCTTGGTAAACATGGGAGAAAATTTAAAAAAAAAAAATTGAAACTTTTAAAGTTTGAAAATAAAAATGGAAAGTTACACACTTTGGATCAAAATAGTGAGGTTTCCCAATAGTTGTTATGGTTAAACAAGTTTAGAAAATCTATAATTACTTCAAAAAAGTTTGGCCTAAAATGGATTTTCCATTTGTTTCCAGAAAACCTAGGAAAACCCAAGGGTTAAAATTTTAAAAAAAAAATTAAACTTTAAATTTAAAGTTAAAAGTAAAATTAAATTACAATTTGGACCAAATGTGGGAAAAGTTTAGAAAAATTAAAATTTTAACAATTCCAAAGGTTTGCCAAATGTTTTTTCCTTTTTTCCATGGAAAATTGGAAAAAAGGGCTTAAAATATTGAGGAAGAAAATAGAAAACTTTAACTTTAAATTGTAATAATGGTAAAAGTTTAAAAAACTATTGACTAAAATATGAGTTTCACAATGTTGTTTGTTAAAGTTTAAGAAAAATATTTAACTCAAAAGGGGTTTCCAAAATGGTTGGTTAAATTGTTCATTAAATTTAAGTAAATAATGGGCAGAAAGTTTAAAAATTAAAAAATTGAATTTACAAGTTTAAAGTAAAAATGAGAAAGTTTAAACTTTGCCTCAAAATAGAAGTTTCCCAAAAGGTGTATGTTAGTTTTAAAAAACATAACTTAATTTCAAAACATGTTGGCAAAAAAGAATGTTTAATTTTTAAATTGAAAAAATGGGGATGAAACTTTGAAAATATAAGAAAATATAATTTTAAGTTAAAAGTTAAGGAAAAATTATAACTTTACTCAAAAAGAGGTTTCAAATGATTTTTGTTATATGGTTTCAGAAAATTTAACTTATTAAAACTTGGAAAAATGTATTTAACTTTTTCATGAAAAAAAATGGTAAAGTAACATTGGCCCAAATGTGAGTAAAATATAAAGAAATTAAACTTTTAAGAAAAAAAATGGTACATAACACACTTTTGGAACTAAAATGTATTTTCACTTGTTTTATGGAAACATTTAAAAATGTTTAACTTAAAAAATATTTGCTTAAAGTTTGAAATTGGGAATTAAACCTTGGACCTCAATGGGTTCAACATGTTGAGAATATAAGAAAACTTTAAAATTTAAATTTAATTAAACAGAAAGTTTAAAATTTTGACTCATGTGGTTTCAAATTATGTAAACAATTGGGACTAAACTTTATAAACAAAAAGGCTAAATTTAAGTTATTTGGGAAAACTTGAACTAATGGGGTTACAAATTGTTAGGAAAAATTAAGAAAAATTAACTTTAATTAAAAAAATTTGGGGCCAAATTTACCCTTTGGTTTTAAAAGATTCATATATTGTGTTAACAGTTAGAAAAATTATAAAACTTAAAAAAGTTTGAAAAATATGGCAAAGTTTAACAAACTTGTCAAATGTGGTTACAAATTGTTGAAAGAAATTAAAAACTTAAACTTTAATTTTAAAACAAAATGAGAAATAAAATTTGCCATTGGTTTCAAAATTTTGGTAAACAGTTAGAAAATTTATAAATTAAAAAAATTTGCTAAATGATGTAAATGGTAAGAAACCTTGGTAAATATGGGTTAGAATTGTTATATAAAAATTAAAAAAACTATAACTTTAATTAAAAAAATTGGCTTAAAATTTTGTCATCTGGGTTTCAAAAGTTGTATAAAGGGGTTTGAAAATTTATTAAAATTCAAAAAGAAATTTGGACTTAAAGTATAGTTCATGGAAAACTATGTACCCAATAGGGGTTCAACATTGTTTAGGAAAAAATTAAAAAAATTTGAACTTTAAATTTGAAAAAAAATTGCAAAAGTTACCATTGGTTTAGAATTACCATAGTGAGGTAAAAAGTTAGAAAAATATGAAAACTTAAAATAAAGTTTGAAAATAAAAGGCAAAGTTTCAACTTGGACTCAAGGGTTACAATTTGTTAGGAAAATTAAAGAAACTATTAACTTTAATTGAAAAATAAATGGAAAAGTTTCACTTTTCCTAAAATATTTACATTATTTGGTTAAACAAGTTAGAAAAATTGTAAATAAACTTTAAAAAAAATGTTTGAAAAAAAAGGAATTGTCATTTTGGTCCTAAAAAAGTTTCCAATGGGGTTGAAAAGTTAAAAAATAAGAAAAACTTAACTTTAATTAAAAAAATTGGCAAAAAGGTTTTCCACTTTTGGCCCAAAATATGGTTCACTATGGTTGAAAACAGTTAGAAAAATTAAAACTTTAACTTAAAGAAAAGATAAAAATGGGTATTTCACTTTTTAAAAATAGTATTCAGCTTAGTTTTTTTTAAAAGTAAAAAAAAAACTTTAACTTATAAAGTTTGAAGTAAAAATGGAATTTTACATTTTAGAAAAGTGTAATTTCAATGTAGATTTGTTAAAAAATTAAGAAAAATTAACTTTAATTTAAAAAAAATTGGCAAAATTTATCCTTTGTTCATAAAATAGGTACATAATGGGTAAAACATGTTAGAAAAAATTAAAAACAGAAATTTATTGAAAAGTATGCCAAAATTTAAACACTTGGACTCAATGGGTTACCAATATTGTTAGGAAAAATATAAAAAAATTAAACTTTAATTAAAAGAAATTGGCCAAAAATTTGTTCATTGGTTTCATAAATTTTTGGTTAAACAATGTTAAAAAATTAAAATTAAAGAATTTGACTTTAAAGTTTGAAAAAATGGGAATTAAACTATGGACTCAAATGGGTTTACAATATTGTTATGGTTAAAAAATATAGAAAATTAATTAAATAAAACAGAAAGTTTAAAATTTTGTTCATTGGTTTCAACCTACCCTGTTTAGAAAACAGTTAGAAAAATATAAAACTTAAACTTTAAGTTTGAAAATAAATGGTTTAAACTTGGACCTAAAATGTGGGTTACAATTTGGTAAATTAAAAAATTTTAAAAAATGAAAATTAAATCAAAAAAATTTTGGCCTAAAAATGTATGTTCCATCTGGTTTTCCATGGAAAACCTTGGTAACATCCAATGGGCTTAGCAAACATTGTTGAGGAAGAAAAATAAAAGAAAACTTGAAACTTTTAAAGTTGAAAAGATAAAAATGGCAGAAAGTTTAACACACTTTTGGACCTCAAAATAGTGAGGTTTCACCATATAGTTGTTATGGTTAAAACAAGTTTAAGAAAAATCTATAACTTTAACTTCAAAACAGAAAGTTTGGCCTAAAATGTTTGTTCCATCTTGGTTTTCCATGGAAAACCTATGGTAACATCCAATGGGCTTAGCAAACATTGTTGAGAAGAAAATATAAGAAAACTTTGAAACTTTTAAAGTTTGAAAAGATAAAAATGGGCAGAAAGTTTAACACACTTTTGGACTCAAAATAGTAGGTTTCACCATATAGTTGTTATGGTTAAAACAAGTTAAGAAAAATCTATACTTTACTTCCAAAACAGAAAGTTTGGCCCTAAAATGGTTTGTTCCATCTTGGTTTTCCATGGAAAACCTAGTAACATCAATGGGCTTAGCAAACATTGTTGGAGAAAAATATAAAGAAAACTTTGAAACTTTTAAAGTTTGAAAAGATAAAAATGGCAGAAAGATTAACACATTTTGGTCCAAAATAGTGAGGTTTCACCATATAGTTTTATTAAAACAATTTAAAATAAATAATAAATTTAAAAAAAATCATAAAAACTTTAACTTTCCAAAGTTTTAGAAAAATTGGCACATAACATTTTCCTCTGGTTCAATGGAAATTTATGGTAAATCAATAAGACTTAGACAACTTGTTTAAGAAAAAAATAGAAAACTTTAAACTTTAAAGTTTGGCAAAAAAAAATGGAGAGTTTAACCATACGTTTTAGGTATAAAAAGTTAAAAAACTTATAAATTAAAAAAAATTGTAATGATTGAGATGAAAACTTGGTAATGGCACCATATGTTAGAAAAATAAAAATTAAACTTAATTAAAGAAAGGCAAAGTTCATTTCAAATGTTCATGTTGTAGTAAAACTTAAAAATTAATAATCAAAAAAATTGAAAATTGTTCACCATATAGTTGTTATGTAAAACAAGTTTAAGAAAAATCTATAACTTTAACTTCCAAAACAGAAAGTTTGGCCCTAAAAATGGTATTGTTCCATCTTGGTTTTCCATGGAAAACCTATGGTAACATCCAATGGGGCTTAGCAAACATTGTTGAGGAAGAAAATATAAAGAAAACTTTGAAACTTTTAAAGTTTGAAAAGATAAAAATGGGCAGAAAGTTTAACACACTTTTGGACCTCAAAATAGTGAGGTTTCACCATATAGTTGTTATGGTTAAAACAAGTTTAAGAAAAATCTATAACTTTAACTTCAAAACAGAAAGTTTGGCCCTAAAAATGTATTGTTCCATCTTGGTTTTCCATGGAAAACCTATGGTAACATCCAATGGGGCTTAGCAAACATTGTTGAGGAAGAAAATATAAAGAAAACTTTGAAACTTTTAAAGTTTGAAAAGATAAAAATGGGCAGAAAGTTTAACACACTTTTGGACCTCAAAATAGTGAGGTTTCACCATATAGTTGTTATGGTTAAAACAAGTTTAAGAAAAATCTATAACTTTAACTTCTTCAAAAACAGAAAGTTTGGCCCTAAAATGGTATTTTTTCCATCTTGGTTTTCCATGGAAAACCTATGGTAACATCCAAGTGGGCTTAGCAAACATTGTTGAGGAAGAAAATATAAAGAAAACTTTGAAACTTTTAAAGTTTGAAAAGATAAAAATGGGCAGAAAGTTTAACACACTTTTGGACCTCAAAATAGTGAGGTTTCACCATATAGTTGTTATGGTTAAAACAAGTTTAAGAAAAATCTATAACTTTAACTTCCAAAACAGAAAGTTTGGCCTAAAAATGGTATTGTTCCATCTTGGTTTTCCATGGAAAACCTATGGTAACATCCAATGGGGCTTAGCAAACATTGTTGAGGAAGAAAATATAAAGAAAACTTTGAAACTTTTAAAGTTTGAAAAGATAAAATGGGCAGAAAAGTTTAACACACTTTTGGACCTCAAAATAGTGAGGTTTCACCATATAGTTGTTATGGTTAAAACAAGTTTAAGAAAAATCTATAACTTTAACTTTCAAAACAGAAAGTTTGGCCCTAAAAATGGTATTGTTCCATCTTGGTTTTCCATGGAAAACCTATGGTAACATCCAATGGGCTTAGCAAACATTGTTGAGGAAGAAAATATAAAGAAAACTTTGAAACTTTTAAAGTTTGAAAAGATAAAAATGGGCAGAAAGTTTAACACACTTTTGGACCTCAAAATAGTGAGGTTTCACCATATAGTTGTTATGGTTAAAACAAGTTTAAGAAAAATCTATAACTTTAACTTCAAAACAGAAAGTTTGGCCCTAAAAATGGTATTGTTCCATCTTGGTTTTCCATGGAAAACCTATGGTAACATCCAATGGGGCTTAGCAAACATTGTTGAGGAAGAAAATATAAAGAAAACTTTGAAACTTTTAAAGTTTGAAAAGATAAAAATGGGCAGAAAGTTTAACACACTTTTGGACCTCAAAATAGTGAGGTTTCACCATATAGTTGTTATGGTTAAAACAAGTTTAAGAAAAATCTATAACTTTAACTTCCAAAACAGAAAGTTTGGCCCTAAAAATGGTATTGTTCCATCTTGGTTTTCCATGGAAAACCTATGGTAACATCCAATGGGGCTTAGCAAACATTGTTGAGGAAGAAAATATAAAGAAAACTTTGAAACTTTTAAAGTTTGAAAAGATAAAAATGGGCAGAAAGTTTAACACACTTTTGGACCTCAAAATAGTGAGGTTTCACCTATAGTTGTTATGGTTAAAACAAGTTTAAGAAAAATCTATAACTTTAACTTCCAAAACAGAAAGTTTGGCCCTAAAAATGGTATTGTTCCATCTTGGTTTTCCATGGAAAACCTATGGTAACATCCAATGGGGCTTAGCAAACATTGTTGAGGAAGAAAATATAAAGAAAACTTTGAAACTTTTAAAGTTTGAAAAGATAAAAATGGGCAGAAAGTTTAACACACTTTTGGACCTCAAAATAGTGAGGTTTCACCATATAGTTGTTATGGTTAAAACAAGTTTAAGAAAAATCTATAACTTTAACTTCCAAAACAGAAAGTTTGGCCCTAAAATGGGTTTTTGTTCCATCTTGGTTTTCCATGGAAAACCTATGGTAACATCCAATGGGGCTTAGCAAACATTTGTTGAGGAAGAAAATATAAAGAAAACTTTGAAACTTTTAAAGTTTGAAAAGATAAAAATGGGCAAAAGTTTAACAACTTTTGGACTCAAAATAGTAGGTTTCACCATATAGTTGTTATGTTAAAACAAGTTTAAGAAAACTATAACTTTAACTTCCAAAACAGAAAGTTGGCCCTAAAAATGTTTTTTCCATCTTGGTTTTCCATGAAAACCTATGTAACATCCAATGGGGCTTAGCAAACATTGTTGAGAAGAAAATATAAAGAAAACTTTGAAACTTTTAAGTTTGAAAAGATAAAAATGGCAGAAAGTTTAACACACTTTGGACTCAAAATAGTGAGTTTCACCATATATTGTTATGGTTAAAACAAGTTTAGAAAAATCTATAACTTAACTTCAAAACAAAAGTTTGGCCCAAAAAATGTTTGTTCATCTTGGTTTTCCATGAAAACCTATGGAACATCCAATGGGCTTAGCAAACATTGTTAGAAGAAAATATAAAGAAAACTTGAAACTTTTAAGTTTGAAAAGATAAAAATGGCAGAAAGTTAACACACTTTTGGACTCAAAATAGTGAGGTTTCACCATATATTGTTATGGTTAAAACAAGTTTAAGAAAAATCTATAACTTTAACTTCCAAAACAGAAAGTTTGGCCTAAAAATGGTATTGCTCCATCTTGGTTTTCCATGGAAAACCTATGGTAACATCCAATGGGGCTTAGCAAACATTGTTGAGAAGAAAATATAAAGAAAACTTTGAAATTTTAAAGTTTGAAAAGATAAAAATGGGCAGAAAGTTTAACACACTTTTGGACCTCAAAATAGTGAGGTTTCACCATATAGTTGTTATGGTTAAAACAAGTTTAAGAAAAATCTATAACTTTAACTTCCAAAACAGAAAGTTTGGCCCTAAAATGTATTGTTCCATCTTGGTTTTCATGGAAAACCTATGGTAACATCCAATGGGGCTTAGCAACATTGTTGAGGAAAAATAAAAAGTTTAACACACTTTTGGACCTCAAAATAGTGAGGTTTCACCATATAGTTGTTATGGTTAAACAAGTTTAAGAAAAATCTATAACTTTACTTCCAAAACAGAAAGTTTGGCCTGAAAATGGTATTGTTTCATCTTGGTTTTCTATTGAAAACCTATGGTAACATCCAATGGGGCTTAGCAAACATTGTTGAGTAAGAAAATATAAAGAAAACTTTGAAACTTTTAAGTTTGAAAGATAAAAATGGCAGAAAGTTTAACACACTTTTGGACTCAAAATAGTGAGGTTTCACCATATAGTTGTATGGTTAAAACAAGTTTAAGAAAAATCTATAACTTTAAACTTCCAAAACAGAAAGTTTGGCCCTAAAATGTTTTTGTTCCATCTTGGTTTTCCATGGAAAACCTATGGTAACATCCAATGGGCTTAGCAAACATGTTGAGAAGAAAATATAAAGAAAACTTTGAAACTTTTAAAGTTTGAAAAGATAAAAATGGGCAGAAAGTTTAACACACTTTTGGACCTCAAAATAGTGAGGTTTCACCAATATAGTTGTTATGGTTAAAACAAGTTTAAGAAAAATCTATAACTTTAACTTTCAAAACAGAAAGTTTGGCCCTAAAAATGGTATTGTTCCATCTTGGTTTTCCATGGAAAACCTATGGTAACATCCAATGGGGCTTAGCAAACATTGGTTGAGGAAGAAAATATAAAGAAAACTTTGAAATTTTAAAGTTTGAAAAGATAAAAATGGGCAGAAAGTTTAACACACTTTTGGACCTCAAAATAGTGAGGTTTCACCATATAGTTGTTATGGTTTAAAACAAGTTTAAGAAAAATCTATAACTTTAACTTACAAAACAGAAAGTTTGGCCCTAAAAATGGTATTGTTCCATCTTGGTTTTCCATGGAAAACCTATGGTAACATCCAATGGGGCTTAGCAAACATTGTTGAGGAAGAAAATATAAAGAAAACTTTGAAACTTTTAAGTTTGAAAAGATAAAAATGGCAGAAAGTTTAACACACTTTTGGACCTCAAAATAGTGAGGTTTCACCATATAGTTGTTATGGTTAAAACAAGTTTAAGAAAAATCTATAACTTTAACTTCCAAAACAGAAAGTTTGGCCCTAAAAATGGTATTGTTCTATCTTGGTTTTCCATGGAAAACCTATGGTAACATCCAATGGGGCTTAGCAAACATTGTTGAGGAAGAAAATATAAAGAAAACATTGAAACTTTTAAAGTTTGAAAAGATAAAAATGGGCAGAAAGTTTAACACACTTTTGGAACTCAAAATAGTGAGGTTTCACCATATAGTTGTTATGGTTAAAACAAGTTTAAGAAAAATCTATAACTTTAACTTCCAAAACAGAAAGTTTGGCCTAAAAATGGTATTGTTTCCATCTTGGTTTTCATGGAAAACCTATGGTAACATCCAATGGGGCTTAGCAAACATTGTTGAGAAGAAAATATAAAGAAAACTTGAAACTTTTAAAGTTTGAAAAGATAAAAATGGCAGAAAGTTTAACACACTTTTGGACCTCAAAATAGTGAGGTTTCACCATATAGTTGTTATGGTTAAAACAAGTTTAAGAAAAATCTATAACTTTAACTTCAAAACAGAAAGTTTGGCCCTAAAAATGGTATTGTTCCATCTTGGTTTTCATGGAAAACCTATGGTAACATCCAATGGGGCTTAGCAAACATTGTTGAGAAGAAAATATAAGAAAACTTTGAAACTTTTAAAGTTTGAAAAGATAAAAATGGGCAGAAAGTTTAACACACTTTTGGATCTCAAAATAGTGAGGTTTCACCATATAGTTGTTATGGTTAAAACAAGTTTAAGAAAAATCTATAACTTTCACTTCCAAAACAGAAAGTTTGGCCTAAATGGTATTTTTCCATCTTGGTTTTCATTGAAAACTATGGTAACATCCAATGGGCTTAGCAAACATTGTTGAGGAAGAAAATATAAAGAAAACTTGAAACTTTAAGTTTGAAAAGATAAAAATGGGCAGAAAGTTTAACACACTTTTGGACTCAAAATAGTGAGGTTTCACCATATAGTTGTTATGGTTAAACAAGTTTAAAAAAATCTATAACTTTAACTTCAAAACAAAAGTTTGCCCTAAAAATGTATTGTTCATCTTGGTTTTCCATGGAAAACCTATGGTAACATCCAATGGGCTTAGCAAACATTGTTGAGGAAGAAAATATAAAGAAACTTTGAAACTTTTAAAGTTTGAAAGATAAAAATGGAGAAAGTTTAACACACTTTTGGACTCAAAATAGTGAGGTTCACCATATAGTTGTTATGGTTAAAACAAGTTTAAGAAAAATCTATAACTTCACTTCAAAAACAGAAAGTTTGGCTGAAAATGGTATTGTTCCATCTGTTTTCATGAAAACCTATGTAACATCCAATGGGCTTAGCAAACATTGTTGAGAAGAAAATATAAAGAAAACTTTGAAACTTTTAAAGTTTGAAAAAAAAAATGGGCAGAAAGTTTAACACACTTTTGGACCTCAAAATAGTGAGGTTTCACCATATAGTTGTTATGGTTAAAACAAGTTTAAAAAAATCTATAACTTTAACTTTCAAAACAGAAAGTTTGGCCCTAAAAATGGTATTGTTCCATCTTGGTTTTCCATGGAAAACCTATGGTAACATCCAATGGGGCTTAGCAAACATTGTTGAGGAAGAAAATATAAAGAAAACTTTGAAACTTTTAAAGTTTGAAAAGATAAAAATGGGCAGAAAGTTTAACACACTTTTGGACCTCAAAATAGTGAGGTTTCACCATATAGTTGTTATGGTTAAAACAAGTTTAAGAAAAATCTATAACTTTAACTTCCAAAACAGAAAGTTTGGCCCTAAAAATGGTATTTTCATCTTGGTTTTCCATGGAAAACCTATGGTAACATCCAATGGGGCTTAGCAAACATTGTTGAGGAAGAAAATATAAAGAAAACTTTGAAACTTTTAAAGTTTGAAAAGATAAAAATGGGCAGAAAGTTTAACACACTTTTGGACCTCAAAATAGTGAGGTTTCACCATATAGTTGTTATGGTTAAAACAAGTTTAAGAAAAATCTATAACTTTAACTTCCAAAACAGAAAGTTTGGCCCTAAAATGGTATTTGTTCCATCTTGGTTTTCCATGGAAAACCTATGGTAACATCCAATGGGCTTAGCAAACATTGTTGAGGAAGAAAATATAAAGAAAACTTTGAAACTTTTAAAGTTTGAAAAGATAAAAATGGGCAGAAAGTTTAACACACTTTTGGACCTCAAAATAGTGAGGTTTCACCATATAGTTGTTATGGTTAAAACAAGTTTAAGAAAAATCTATAACTTTAACTTCCAAAACAGAAAGTTTGGCCCTAAAAATGGTATTGTTCCATCTTGGTTTTCCATGGAAAACCTATGGTAACATCCAATGGGGCTTAGCAAACATTGTTGAGGAAGAAAATATAAAGAAAACTTTGAAACTTTTAAAGTTTGAAAAGATAAAAATGGGCAGAAAGTTTAACACACTTTTGGACCTCAAAATAGTGAGGTTTCACCATATAGTTGTTATGGTTAAAACAAGTTTAAGAAAAATCTATAACTTTAACTTCCAAAACAGAAAGTTTGGCCCTAAAATGGTATTGTTCCATCTTGGTTTTCCATGGAAAACCTATGGTAACATCCAATGGGGCTTAGCAAACATTGTTGAGAAGAAAATATAAAGAAAACTTTGAAACTTTTAAAGTTTGAAAAGATAAAAATGGGCAGAAAGTTTAACACACTTTTGGACCTCAAAATAGTGAGGTTTCACCATATAGTTGTTATGGTTAAAACAAGTTTAAGAAAAATCTATAACTTTAACTTCCAAAACAGAAAGTTTGGCTGAAAAATGTTTTGTTCCATCTTGGTTTTCCATGGAAAACCTATGGTAACATCCAATGGGGCTTAGCAAACATTGTTGAGGAAGAAAATATAAAGAAAACTTTGAAACTTTTAAAGTTTGAAAAGATAAAAATGGGCAGAAAGTTTAACACACTTTTGGATCTCAAAATAGTGAGGTTTCACCATATAGTTGTTATGGTTAAAACAAGTTTAAGAAAAATCTATAACTTTAACTTCCAAAACAGAAAGTTTGGCCCTAAAAATGGTATTGTTCCATCTTGGTTTTCCATGGAAAACCTATGGTAACATCCAAGGGGCTTAGCAAACATTGTTGAGGAAGAAAATATAAAGAAAACTTTGAAACTTTTAAAGTTTGAAAAGATAAAAATGGGCAGAAAGTTTAACACACTTTTGGACCTCAAAATAGTGAGTTTCACCATATAGTTGTTATGGTTAAAACAAGTTTAAGAAAAATCTATAACTTTAACTTTCCAAAACAGAAAGTTTGGCCCTAAAAATGTATTGTTCCATCTTGGTTTTCCATGGAAAACCTATGGTAACATCCAATGGGCTTAGCAAACATTTTGAGAAGAAAATATAAAGAAAACTTTGAAACTTTTAAAGTTTGAAAATATAAAAATGGGCAGAAAGTTTAACACACTTTTGACCTCAAAATAGTGAGGTTTCACCATATAGTTGTTATGGTTAAAACAAGTTTAAGAAAAATCTATAACTTTAACTTCCAAAACAGAAAGTTTGGCCTAAAAATGTATTGTTCCTCTTGGTTTTCCATGGAAAACCTATGGTAACATCCAATGGGGCTTAGCAAACATTTTGAGAAGAAAATATAAAGAAAACTTTGAAACTTTTAAAGTTTGAAAAGATAAAATGGGCAGAAAGTTTAACACACTTTTGGACCTCAAAATAGTGAGGTTTCACCATATAGTTGTTATGGTTAAAACAAGTTTAAGAAAAATCTATAACTTTAACTTCCAAAACAGAA
>CAMTDV010000179.1:0-16400 GCA_947069175.1 Scalesia atractyloides
TTTAAAAAGCCCTTTAAATTTTTTAAAATGAATGGGCAAAAAATGAAAACTGAAAAAAATTTTTTTTTGAAAATTAAACCCCCAAAAAAAAAGAAAAGAACGAGAAAAAAAAAAAAAGCGACCAAAACGACCCCAAAATTTTTTTAAAAAGCCCGCCAACGAAATTTTAAAAAGAAAGGTCCCAAAAGAAAAAACCCGAAATAAATTTTTTTTTTAATTTTCAAAAAAAAAATTTTTAAACCCGAGAAAATTAAAAATTTAAAAAACCCGAAAATAAAATTTTAAAAATTTTGGGGACTTTAAAAAAAAAATTTGCAAAAGACCAAAAAATAATTTTTTTTTAAAATAATATGTTCAAAAAACTGAAACCTAAAAAAAAAAATTTGTGAAAAAAACCCATATAAATTTTTTAATTAAATTTTAAAAGTTTCCCCCAAAAATGAATGGGAAAAAATGGAAAACCAAAATTTTTTTCTAAAATGAAATGAAAATAAAAAAAATTTTAATTTATAAAAAATTTTTGACATAAAACCAAAAATTTTCAAATTAATTTTTCGCTTTACCAAAAATTTAAAATGGGCGTTTTTCCCCTAAAATGAATTTTTTTGGGAAAATTGAACCAAAAAAAAAATGATTTTGTAAAAAAAAATCGACATAAAACGTTAATTTGATTAAAAAAATTTTTCGGCCTTTAAAACCAAAAAAAAATTAAATGGCAAAAACCAAATTAAAAAGTTTTTTTTTAAAAGAAAACCCCCAATAATTTTTTGGTTTTAATTGAAAAAATTTAAAAAAACTGAATAACGAAAAAAATTTTTTAATTAAAAGTTGGTTATTTCCCCAAATTTTTAAAAAGGGGGGAAAACTGCGAAACCGAAAAAATTTTTTCTGAAAAACGAATCCCTGTATCAAAAAAACGAGTTTTAACCTAAAAAAAAAATTGCTGACCAAAAGACCTTTTTTGATTTTAAATTAAATTTTTCGCCGTTCTTTCTTTAAAAAATTGGAAATGGAAAAATAAAAATTTTTTTTTTGAAAATCAATCCCGTATCAATAAAAATGATTTTGGAACCTAAAAATTTTAAAAAATTTCTGACAAAACCCCATATATTTATTTTTTAATTTTTGCGCGTTTTTTTCTTTAAAAATAGAAAGTGGGGAAAGTGGGGAAAACGCGAAACTGAAATTAGTTTTTTTTGTGCAAAATTGAAACCCTTAACAATAAACGATTTTTAAATTGGGAAAACCAAAAAAAAGCTGACATAAACGACCAATATTTGATTTTAAAATTTTTCGCAAACGTTTTCTTTTTAAATATAAAAGTGGGGAAAAATGACAAAACTCGAAATAAATTTTTTCGTGCAAAAGAACCGTTCAAAACAAGGGGGTTTTTGGGAATTAAAATTAAAAAAAAAAATAAAGCCGTTTTTTTTTAATTAAGTTTGGCCCAAAATTTTTAAAAATAAAATTTTGGAAAATCAAACCCAAATAATTTTTTTTAAAATAAAATGTACATAAAAAAGGTTTTAAAAGAAATAAAAAATTGTGCATAAAAACCCCTTTTTTTATTTAAATTTGTTCGCCGCGTTACTTTCTAAATATAGAAAGTGGGCGAAAACTGACGAAACTCGAAAAAATTTTTTTTGTGCAAAATCGAATCCCTGTATCAATAAAACAGAGTTTGGAACTTGAGAATATAAAAATGCTGACATAAACGACCAGATATTTGATTTAATTAATTGTTCGCAAGCGTTTACTTCTAAATATAGAAAGTGTGCGAAAACTGACGAAACTCGAAATGAATTTTTTGGTGAAAATCAAATCCCTGTATCAATAAAACTGATTTTGGAACCTGAGAAATATAAAAATGCTGACATAAACGACCATATATTTGATTTAATTAATTGTTCGCTTTGGTTTACTTCTAAATATAGAAAGTGGGAATGGGGTAAAACAGACGAAACTCGAAATTAGTTTTTTGTGCAAAATTGAAACCCTGTATCAATAAAACTGAGTTTGGAACTTGATAAATAACAAAAAAAGCTACATAAACGACCAGATATTTGATTTTAAATTAATTGTTCGCTGCTTTACTTTCTAAATATAGAAAGTGGCGAAAACTGACGAAACTCAAATTAATTTTTTCGTGCAAAATTGAAACCATGTATCAATAAAACTGAGTTTGGAACTTGAGAAATACAAAAATCTGACATAAAAAGACCAGAAAATTTTTATTTAATTAATTGTTCCTCGCGTTTACTTTCTAAAAATAGAAAATGTGGCGAAAATTTACGAAACTCGAAATGAATTTTTTGTATAAAATCGAATCCCTGATCAATAAAACTGATTTGTAACCTAAGAAATAAAAAAATTGCTGACATAACGCCCAAATATTGATTTAATTAATTGTCGCCGCGTTTACTTTCTAAATAAAGAAAGTGGGCGAAAACTGACGAAACCGAAATTAGTTTTTTGGTGCAAAATTGAAACCCCGTAATCAATAAAACTTGAGTTTAGAACTTGAGAAATACAAAAAATGCTGACATAAACGACCAGATAAATTGATTTAATAATTGTTCGCGCGTTTAATTTCTAAATATAGAAAGTGTGCGAAAACTCTGAACTCGAAATGAATTTTTGTGTAAAATCGAATCCCGTATCAATAAAACTTAGTTTGAAACCTAAGAAATATAAAAATTGCTGAAATAAACGACCAATAATTATTTAAAAATTTTTTTGCGCTTACTTTCTAAATTAAAAGTGGCGAAAATTGACCAAACTCGAAATGAAATTTTTTTTGGTAAAATCGAATCCAGTATCAAAAAAACGAGTTGGAACCTAAGAAAATAAAAATTTGCTGACATAAACCCCATAAAATTTTTATTTAAATTTAAATTTTACGGGGTTTAAAACCTTTTTAAAATAGAAAGGGGCAAAAAATGACAAACTCGAATTAGTTTTTTTTTTGGCAAAAGAAACCCTGTATCAATAAAACTAGTTTTTAACTTGAGAAAATAAAAAATTGCTGACATAAAAAAGACCAATAATTTATTTTAAATTTAAATTGGTTCCCGCGTTACTTTCTAAATATAGAAAGTGTCAAAAATTTACCAAACTCAAAATGAATTTTTTTTAAAAACGAATCCCTTTATCAAAAAACTGAGTTGGAACGAGAAAAAAAAAAATGCACATAAAAAACCCCAAAAATTTTGATTTAATTAATTGTTCCCTTCGGTTTTTCTTTCTAAAAATAGAAATGGGAAAAATGCAAACTTGAAATGAATTTTTTTCTGAAAAATAAACCCGATCATAAAAATGATTTGGAACGAGAATATAAAAATTGCTGACAAAAAACACCCAAAATTTTATTAAATTAAAGCGCGCCTTTACTTTCTAAATATAGAAAAATGGGAAAATGGCAAAACGACGAAACCGAAATTTGTTTTTTCGTCAAAATTGAAAACCCTTTTCAAAAAAAATGAGTTTGGGAAATTGAGAAATAAAAAAATCGACAAAACGACCCCAAAATTTTATTTAATTAAATTTTTTTCCCCGGCCCGCGTTTACTTTCTAAAAATAAAAGTGTGCAAAATGCGAAAATCAAATGATTTTTTGTGTAAATCAACAGAAACAATAAAAAAGAGTTTTAACCCAAAAAAAAAAAATTTCTGACATAAACGCCATAATTTGATTTTTAAATTTAAATTTTTCCCCCCGCGTTTTCTTTCTAAATATAGAAAGGGCAAAACGACAAACCAAAAATTTTTTTCGGCAAATGAACCCCGTATCAAAAAACGAGTTTTGGGAAATTGAGAAAAAAAAAATGCAAATAAACACCCAAAATTTGTTTTTAAAAATTGTTCGCCCCGTTTTCTTTCTAAATAAGAAAGTGGCGAAAACTGACGAAAAGAAAGAAAATTTTTCGGTAAAAAAGAAAACCGTACATAAAACTGAGTTTTGGGAACCTGAAAAATATAAAAATTCTGCAAAACGACCAATAATTTATTAATTAATTTTTCGCCGCTTAAATTTTTAAATAAAGAAAGTGTGCGAAAATTTACGAAACTCAATAATTTTTTTTTGAAAATCGAACCGATCAATAAAAAATAGTTTGGAACCTAAAAAAAAAAAAAAAATGCTGAATAAACCCCAATTTTATTTAATTAATTTTTCCGGTTTACTTTCTAATATAAAAGTGGAAATTGGGGGAAACTTCAAATGAATTTTTTTTTGAAAATGAAACCCTGTAAATAAAACTGGTTTGGAACCGAGAATAAAAAATTGCTGACATAAACGCCAGATAATTGATTTAATTAATTGTTGCGGTTTACTTTAAAAATAGAAAAGGTGCAAAAAATTTACAAAATCAAAAGAATTTTTTTTTTTAAAATGAATCCTGTATCAAAAAACGATTTGGAACCTGAGAAATAAAAAATTTTCTGACATAAACGCCCCTAATTTGATTTAATTAATTGTTCGGGTGTACTTTTTAAAAAAAAGAAAGTGGCGAAAATTGACGAAACTCGAAAGAATTTTTTTGTAAAATCGAATCCAGTTCAAAAAATTTGGGTTTGGAACCTAAAATAAAAAAAAATTTCTGACATAAACGCCCATATTTGATTTAGTTAAGTGTTACGCGTTTTACTTTCTAAATATAGAAAGTGGGAAGTGGGCGAAAACTGACGAAACCTCAAATTATTTTTCGTGCAAAATTGAAACCCTGTATCAATAAAAAATTGTTTGGAACTTGGAAATAAAAAAATTCTGACATAAACGACCAGATATTTATTTAATTAATTGTTCCCGCCCCCGGTTTATTATTCTAAATATAGAAAGTGTGCGAAAGCTGAAACTCGAAATGAATTTTTTCGTGTAAAACGATCCCTGTATCAATAAAACTGAGTTTGGAACTTAGAAATATAAAAATTGCTGACATAAACACCCAAATAACTGATTTAATTAATTGTTCGCGCGTTTACTTTCTAAAAATAGAAAGTGTGCGAAAATTGACGAAACCGAAATGAATTTTTTTGTAAAATCGAATCCCTTTTTATCAATAAAACTGGTTTGGAACCAAGAAATAAAAAATTGCTGACATAAACGCCCATATTTTGATTTAATTAATTGTTCGTGCTTTACTTTCTAAAATATAGAAAGTGGGAAAGTGGGCGAAAAAATGACAAACTCGAAATTATTTTTTTGTGCAAAATTGAAACCCTGTATCAATAAAACGAGTTTGGAACTTGAAAATACAAAAAATGCTGACGTAAATGACCAGATATTTGATTTAATAAAAGTTCGCCCGCGTTTACTTCTTTAAAAATAGAAAGTTGCGAAAACGACAAAAATCAAATAATTTTTCGTGTAAAAAAGAATCCCTGTATCAAATAAAATGAAGTTTGGAACTTGAGAATATAAAAAAAGCTGACATAAACGACCATTATTTGATTTAATTAATTGTTCGCGCGTTTACTTCTAAAAAAATTTGAAAGTGTGGGAAAATGACAAAACTTGAAATGAATTTTTTCGTGTAAATCGAATCCCTGTATCAATAAAATGAGTTTGGAAAACCCCAGAATATAAAAATTGGCTGACCCTAAACGACCAGATAATTGATTTATTAATTGTTTTCGCGCGTTTACTTTTTAATAAGAAAGTGTGCGAAAATTGACGAAACTCGAAAGAATTTTTTTTTGTAAAATCGAATCCCTGTATCAATAAAACTGGTTTGGAAACCCAAGAAATAAAAAAATGCTGACATAAACGCCCATATTTGATTCAAATTTTACTTTTTCCGCCGGGTTTTCTTTCTAAATATAGAAAGTGGAAGTGGGCGAAAACTGACGAAACTCGAAATTGTTTTTTTGTGCAAAATTGAACCCTGTATCAATAAAACTGAGTTTGAAACTTAAGAAATAAAAAAAATGCTGCATAAATGACCAATATTTTATTTAATTAATTTTTCGGCGCGTTTACTTTCTAAATATAGAAAGTGTGCGAAAACTACGAAACTCGAAATGAATTTTTTTCGTGTAAAATCGAATCCATGTATCAATAAAACTGAATTGGGAAAACCTGAGAAATACAAAAATTTGCTGACATAAACAAACCAATAATTGATTTTAATTATTGTTCGCGGCGTTTCTTTTTTAAATATGAAAGGGGGCGAAAATTGACGAACCTGGGAAATGAATTTATTTGGTAAAATCGAATCCCTGTATCAATAAAACTGAGTTTGGAACCTCAGAAATCAAAAAATGCTGACATAAACGCCCATATATTTGATTTTGTTAATTGTTCGCGGCGTTTACTTTCTAAATATAGAAAGTGGAAAGTGGGCAAAAAATGACGAAACTCGAAATTAATTGAAACCCTGTACAATAAAACCTGTGTTTGGGAACTTGAGAAATACAAAAAAGCTGACATAAACACCAATAATTATTTAATTAATTGTTCAAGCGTTTACATTCTAAATATAGAAAGTGTGCGAAAACTGAAAAAACCCTCGAAATGAATTTTTTTGTGTAAAATTAAATCCCTGATCGACGAGCGATAATTAACCTAATTAATAACGAAAAGGTACGGTAAATATGTGGATTTTATTAACAATTTTAGTGGGATCTTTGGATATATTTTTGTGAGTTTAAGGCTATTTTCTAACTTTAAAACGTTTTTTTTAAGTATTTTTAATTGATTTTTAATTTAAATAATTAAATAAAAAATAAAAAAAAAAATGTTGACCGTTGACCGTTGACCGTTAAACGTTGACCGTTGACCGCTGACCGTTGACCGGTCGGACCGTGTTTATTTCAGCCTGAGTGAGGTTCGAACCCGAGACCTCTCGTACGCGTGCACGCAGCTCTACCAACTGAGCTACGTGTCTAACCCGAAAAAATTTCCCTGTTTTTAATTATACTTACATATTTAGATTTATCCAGAAATTAATTATTTTTAAAAATGTTTTTAAATGTATCGAACCGGTGCTGACCCCCAGGCCCTCGAACCCGGGACCTGTGGGTTAACATGCACACATTCCACCAAGCGTGGACAAGTGTTTCTAAAGTGTTTGGGGTCCCCACAAATTGTAGCATGCCCGCCATGGATTGCATAAATGGGGTAGTTGGGTTGGTAGTAGGTTTGGGTTGCATGTTGTGTAGGTGGTGGTAGTAGGGGTTGTTGGGCTGACCCATTATTTGATGGGGGGTTTTGGGGTTGTGGTTGGTTGGGGTTTCATTCGATGAAAGTGAGCGGCGGGTTTTGGATGGTGTGTCCTGCACGGCCACAGCCGGTGCAATATTGACAGGGATTTTTCGGGGGAATGATGGTATAGCCCAACGGGTTCATTTTGGGAAAGGGGCCCAGAGTACTGCCTTTTGTATGGTGCAGGTGAAGGAGCAACTTGTGTGATGGGTGCAGCAGAGTTTGGGGAAATTTGTTTGGGTGACCGCAAAATTTCTGGTATTTCGCTTTCCCCTTGTTTTAAAATTTTGAGGAAGAGGTGGAGTGGTTGAAGTTTGGCCCTTAACGGGGCTTTCTTTTTCTCCTCTTTGAATTTACCGTTTCTGATGCGGTTCTCTGTAAGTTCGGTGGCTAATTCCATAGCGGCTTCAAGGGTTGTAGGCGAAGTGCTGAGGACTGAGTTCTTGAATCTTCGAGGGAAGGCCTCGAATATAGTGTTCAACCAAGCGGTACACGGGGGTGAACAAGTTAGGAAACCATCTGGTTCAGCTCAAGAAATCTTTTGTTGTAGGAGGTATGATCCCCTTCCTTTTGCTTCAGGAGTGGGGAAATTTTTCTTCCAACTTCTTGAGTTCGCTTCTTGGGCAGAAGCGTTTTTTCATCATTTCCCTTAACTCTTCCCAGGTTAAGGTCAAGCGTCTTCAACTCCTCTTTTACCCTTCTCGGTGTTCCACCAGGTCAGGGCTACCCCAAATAATCTCCCGGTTGCGTAACGTACCTTGCGATCCTCGGGACAGTCGCAATTTAGGAAGGTGTTTTCCATTTCCTCAAACCAGTGGAGGAGAGCGGTGACCAAACCCTTTGGGCCCTTCGAACTTTGGGGGATCGCAAGACTTGAAGTGCTTGTAGGAGCACTTCTTGGAGAAGGGTTGTCGATGTTTTGATCCTCTTGATTGGGTGGGTTGACAGGATTCGCGGTGAGAGCTTGCTGGACTTGAATTACAAAATCAGGAAGCACCGCGGCCATTTGTTTCGCAATCTGAGTGGCCAAGCGTTCGTTTGACCCCTTCCTGACTTTCGTCCTCCACGTAGCTGCCTAGCCGACATCTATAGGGAAAATACATAGGAAGATGGTGAGTTTAAGGAGTCTTTTTAGGGGTCATGTGTCTTAAAAAAAAAGAAAATAACATAAATATCAATAATGCAACTACATCCATAGGGTGTCTTGGGTTTGCTCATGTTGGGCCTCAAATGTCCCCCATACTATCGCCGGTATAGTCATGTGGGCCCCCCCGACTATTGGCTTAGTAGGATTCACATTAGTATTGGCGGTTTAACACTCGCATCACCCGAATGAAAACCACGAAATATGTTTGCGAGATGTATGGTGGGAGGGTGTCCGGGTATAGACACAATGACAACTCAAAGTGGTGTTAGCTCACACGACGTTTGGTATAGCATGTTTTTGGCCTAATAGGTCCTTCGTACTCTCATTGTTAGTCCCCAGGTAGGCAAACTGGTCCTTTTTTTTGGATTTATACGAATCCCAAGCCTAGACGGGACGTTCCGACTACCGGTACTCGTACCCTTCCAGTTACTACATGCCCGTCATGAGAACTCACTTTGTTTGTGATTTGAAAACACAAAAATCGTTGAAAACAATTTATAAATTGTGAGGTGTGTGTTCTCATGGAAATGATATGTTATGAGAATATGATTTATGATAGGCATTGTATAATAATATGTACTTATAAACATGCTTGCATAACATTGAATGTAACAATAAACATAAAGCATATAAACATCATGAATTTTGAAATGTAACACACAAAAATTTAAAATTTCTAAGCAACTATGTATAGGCTCTAAGGGTCTAATAACCTATCCTATATCCCTATAAGTCATGGCTCTGATACCAATCTGTCACACCCACCCGCACCCCCGGAATAAGAGTGGGGGCATAATTGGGTTATCACCAAAGCTCATGATGTTTACTAATATGTTTCATATTTTTTAAATTCAAATTACATCTCAAAGTTCCAAGTCAAATTCATGCAATACAAGGAAAGGAAAATTTAACTAAACAATCCAAAATCTAACCCGGGTTTTATTCTTCTAGGCCGCCCTATATTTTTTCTTGCTTCAACTTGATCACCTGTATCATGTGTAAAAATGGGGAATTTTGGGTCAACAAAAGTTGGCGAGTGAACCTGGTTAAAAACTTTTGCCCTTTGGGATTCATTATTGTAATTAACATAGGAAAATTGTGCAACAACATATATGAACAAATGTATATAAACATAACGATCACAAACCACCTTGCTTAAGTAAATAATAAGAATGACAATGTATATGTTGGCAACATCCCGTTCACGCTCATAGGTAATGGGGAACGGACGGCCTATGCTAATGTATGTGAGATCAAGGCTCAATCAAACGGAGCCGATCTTATGTTGGCAATGCCTGGTTCACGCTCATAGGTAATGGGGAACAGCTCACGCTCATAGGTAATGGGGAGCGGGCGGCCTATGAAATGTATGTACGAAATGATAAATTAATCTAAATATCAACCACGCAAACAACTGATACATATTGAATACACATGATCATGAACATATGGATGCACAATGTTTAATTATAATAAATAAATAGCGACACATGATACACCCCAAAGATGTGATTAAAACGGGGAATTTGAAAGAGATTCACTCACATTGGGTGCGTTTGTTTGAAGGGTTGAATGCGCACGAGTTTAGAGGATTGATCGACGAGCGATAATTAACCAAAATAATAACAAAAGGTACGGTAAATATGTGTATTTTATTAACAATTTTAGTTAGGATCTTTGGATATATTTTTGTGAGTTTAAGGCTATTTTCTAATTTTTAAAACGTTATTTTTAAGTATTTTTAATTGTTTTTTAAATTTTAAATAATTAAATAAAAAAATAATTAAAAAAAAATGTTGACCGTTGACCGTTAAAAGTTGACCGTTGACCGTTGACCGCTGACCGTTGACCGGTCGGACCGTGTTTATTTCATGCGCTGAGTGAGGTTCGAACCCGAGACCTCTCGTACACGTGCACGCAGCTCTACCAACTGAGCTACGTGTCTAACCCGAAATAATTCTGTTTTTAATTATACTTATATACTATTTAGATTTATCCAGAAATTAATTATTTTTAAAAATGATTTTAAATGTATCGAACCGGTGCTGACCACAGGTCTCGAACCCGGGACCTGTGGGTTAACGTGCACACAGTCCACCGCTGGACTGTGTGTCTAACCTGGTTAATAACCCGGTTTTTATTATACTTAACATGATTTTGGGAGTTAACCCGGTTCAGTTAAAAAGGCATTTTTTATATCAAGAGAGTAAGGCTGGGACAAGAATCGAACGCGCGTCGTATGTGAAATTGTTTGCACACAGTCCACCGCTGGACTATGTGTCTAACCCGTTCATTAAACCGATTTAATTAATCTTATATTATACACAACTTCATCTTCTTCGTTCAAATACAGACATCGATCAACTGACTGTTATTTGTTAAATTGACTTAACGAACGTTATGAGCCATCGTAAAGTAATGAACAGAAAAAGGTTTGAGGGTTGATTGTACCGAACTGTTCGTCTTTCTTCAGAGTCCGGCAAGGTCGTCGGCTCTGTTTTGGTGAGCTTTGGCTGATAGGATTTGCCAAAAATTTGGAGGGATTAGATGTGAAATGGAACTACTGGGTAAAGATTATCAGTAAGTTAAAAGGGTCATACCGGTTAACAGCAGGTTTCTGAAATTTCCGAATTTCTCCCGGCGAAAACAATTATTCCGGCAACGTCGTCTGGAAAGGATTCTGGGTGAGGGATTGATATTAGAATGTTGTCTAATAATGGAATGAAACAGAAAAATCGAAGAATTTTTTCGTGTGATGGAAGTCTCGGTTTTCCGGCGAGTGAAATTACGTCGAGAATTTGTGTGGTTGTGGAGCGAAAAATTAACAGAGGCTTGTGGGTGTTTTTATAGGGAAAAACATCGATGAATTTAGTCCGATTACCGACTTGATTCGTCGGTCAAAGATTTCTCGCGGTTTTTGACTGATGTCGGGGGACTAACATCGGTTATAACCGATGGTGGAGGTAAATGCTTCGGTTAAATCAGAAAAAAACCGTCCAATCTCGGCGAAATCGTCGGGATTTCGACGACTGCGATTGGGCGCGACTTAGACCGGATTTGATTTCCGCGATTCATCATTTCAATTAATTGTTTTTGGTATTTTAACAAAGAAACCAAAGTGGCGGAGTGGTTGATTGTGTGAAAGTTAAGTTTTTTGGGTTTCCGGCTGACCCGGGTTCGCCCCGGCAGCCGGTTTTTCCTTTTTAAATTTTTTTTTACTTTTTTAACAATTATAATTTTTTATCTTCTAATTTTTTTTATAATTTTTATATCGTTTAAAATTAAAATAAGTCATAAGTAAACAACAAAAGTTAAAACTGATTGTTCGGTTAATAAACGAAGCGGGTTTTGAAAACCCGTTTTTTCGACGGATGTTACACGTTTTCTTTCTAAATATAGAAAGTGTGCGAAAACGACGAAACTCGAAAGGAATTTTTTGTGTAAAATCGAATCCCCGTATCAATAAAAATGAGTTTGGACCCTGAGAAATATAAAAAATTGCTGACATAAACGACCAGATAATTTTTAATTATTTTCGCGCGTTTACTTTCTAATATAGAAAGTGTGCGAAATTGACGAAACATCGAAATGAATTTTTTTGTGTAAAATCGAATCCCTGTATCATAAAACTGAGTTGGAACCTAAGAAATAAAAAAAATGCTGACATAAACGCCCATATATTTGATTTAATTAATTGTTCGCGCGTTTACTTTTTAAATATAGAAAGTGGGAAAGTGGGCGAAAACTGACGAAACTCGAAATTAGTTTTTTCGTGCAAAATTGAACCCTGTATCAATAAAACTGAGTTTGAACTTTGAGAAATACAAAAAATGCAGACATAAACGACCAGATATTTGATTAATTAATTGTTCGCGCGTTTACTTTCTAAATATACAAAGTGTGCGAAAACTGACGAAACTCGAAATGAATTTTTTCGTGTAAAATCGAATCCTTGTATCAATAAAACTGAGTTTGGAACCTGAGAAATATAAAAATTGCTGAAATAAACGACCAGATAATTGATTTAATTAATTGTTCGCCGCGTTTACTTTCTAAATATAGAAAGTGTGCGAAAATTGACGAAACTCGAAATGAATTTTTTGTGTAAATCGAATCCCTGTATCGATAAAACTGAGTTTGGAACCTAAGAAATAAAAAAATTGCTGACATAAAAGCCCATATATTTAATTTAATTAATTGTTCGCGCGTTTACTTTTTAAATATAGAAAGTGGGAAGTGGCGAAAACTGACGAAACTCGAAATTAGTTTTTTCGTGCAAAATTGAATCCATGTATCAATAAAACTGAGTTTGGAACTTGAGAAATACAAAAAATGCTGACATAAACGACCAGATATTTGATTTAATTAATTGTTCGCAGCGTTTACTTTCTAAATATAGAAAGTGTGCGAAAACTGACCAAACTCGAAATGAATTTTTTCGTGTAAAATCGAATCCTGTATCAATAAAACTGAGTTTGAACCTAGAAATAAAAAATGTGACATAAAGACCAGATAATGATTTAATTAATTGTTCGCGCGTTTACTTTCTAAATATAGAAAGTGTGCGAAAATTGACGAAACTCGAAATGAATTTTTTTTGTGTAAAATCGAATCCCTGTATCAATAAAACTGAGTTTGGAACTAAGAATAAAAAAATTGCTGACATAAACGCCAATATTTGATTTAATTAATTGTTCGCGCGGTTTACTTTCTAAATATAGAAAGTGGAAGTGTGAAAATGACAAACCAAAATTATTTTTTGTGAAAATGAACCCGTATCAATAAAACTAGTTTGAAACCTGAGAAATAAAAAAATGCTGACATAAACGACCCAGATATTATTTATTAATTGTTACGTTATTCTAAATATAGAAAGTGTGCGAAAACTGACGAAACTCGAAATGTTTTTTTCGTGTAAAATCGAATCCCTGTATCAATAAAACTGAGTTTGGAACCTAAGAAAATAAAAAATTGCTGACATAAACGACCAGATAATGATTTAATTAATTGTTCGCGCGTTTACTTTCTAAATATAGAAAGTGTGCGAAAATTGACGAAACTCGAAATGAATTTTTTTTGTGTAAAATCGAATCCTGTATCAATAAAACTGAGTTTGGAACCTAAGAAATAAAAAAATTGCTGACATAAACGACCAGATATTTGATTTAATTAATTGTTCGCGCGTTTACTTTCTAAATATAGAAATGAAGTGCGAAAACTGACGAAACTCGAAATATTTTTTCGTGCAAAATTCGAATCCCTGTATCAATAAAACTGAGTTTGGAACTTGAGAAATAAAAAATTGCTGACATAAACGACCAGATATTTGATTTAATTAATTGTTCGCCGTTTACTTTCTAAATATAGAAAGTGTGGCGAAAACTGACGAAACTCGAAATGAATTTTTTCTGTAAAATCGAATACCCTGTATCAATAAAACTGAGTTTGGAACCTGAGAAATAAAAAAATTGCTGACATAAACGACCAGATATTTGATTTAATTAATTGTTCGCGCGTTTACTTTCTAAATATAGAAAGTGTGCGAAAACTGACGAAACTCGAAATGAATTTTTTGTGTAAAATCGAATCCCTGTATCAATAAAACTGAGTTTGGAACCTGAGAAATAAAAAAATTGCTGACATAAACGACCAATATTTGATTTAATTAATTGTTCGCGCGTTACTTTCTAAATATAAAAGTGGAAAGTGGCGAAAACTGACGAAACTCGAAATAGTTTTTTGTGCAAAATTGAATCCCTGTATCAATAAAACTGAGTTTGGAACCTAAGAAATAAAAAAATGCTGACATAAACGCCAGTATATTTGATTTAATTAATTGTTCGGCGGTTTACTTTCTAAATATAGAGGAAAGTGTGCGAAAACTGACGAAACTCGAAATGAATTTTTTTCGTGAAAATGAATCCCTGTATCAATAAAACTGAGTTTGGAACCTTGAAGAAATAAAAAAATTGCTGACATAAACGCCAATATTTGATTTAATTAATTGTTCGCGCGTTTACTTTCTAATATAGAAAGTAAAGTGGCGAAAACTGACGAAACTCGAAATGATTTTTTTGTGTAAAATCGAATCCCTGTATCAATAAAACTGAGTTTGGAACTTGAGAAATACAAAAAATTGCTGACATAAACGACCAGATATTGATTTAATTAATTGTTCGCGCGTTTACTTTCTAAATATAGAAAGTGTGCGAAATTGACGAAACTCGAAATGAATTTTTTTGTGTAAAATCGAATCCCTGTATCAATAAAACTGAGTGAGTTTGGAACTTGAGAAATACAAAAAATGCTGACATAAAACGACCAGATATTTGATTTAATTAATTGTTCGCGCGTTTACTTTCTAAATATAGAAAGTGTGCGAAAACTGACGAAACTCGAAATGAATTTTTTCGTGTAAAATCGAATCCCTGTATCAATAAAACTGAGTTTGGAACCTGAGAAATAAAAAATTGCTGACATAAACGACCAGATAATTGATTTAATTAATTGTTCGTCGCGTTTACTTTCTAAATATAGAAAGTGATGCGAAAATGACGAAACTCGAAATGATTTTTTTGTGTAAAATCGAATCCCTGTATCAATAAAACTGAGTTTGGAACCTAGAAATAAAAAAATTGCTGACATAAACGCCAATATTTGATTTAATTAATTAAATTTTCGCGGTTTTTTTTAAAAATAGAAAGTGGGGGGGAAAAAGACCCCCCTCGAAATTTTTTTTTTCTGAAAAAAACCCTGATCAAAAAAACGAGTTTGGAACCTTTGAAAAAAAAAAAATTTTGGGCATAAACCCCAAAATATTTTTTTTAATTTTTCGCCCCCTTTTTCTTTTTAAAATAAAAAGGGGTGGGGAAAAAAGACGAAACTCAAATTTAAATTTTTTTGAAAATTTAAACCTTTTTTTAATAAATAAATTTTTTAACCCGGAAAAAAAAAAATGCTGACATAAAGCCAAAATTTGATTTAATTAATTTGTTCGCGCGTTTCTTTTAAAAATGGGGGAAAAAAATACCAAACTCGAAAATTTTTTTTTTTTTTAAAAAGGGAACCCTTTTCAAAAAATGAGTTTTGGGAACCTTTTTTAAATAAAAAAAGGACATTAAAAGGGGCCCAAAAATTTTTTAATTAATTTTTCGGGTTTCTTTTTAAAATAAAAAAGGGGGCGAAAAAAACAAACTGAAATTTTTTTTTTTTTTTGTAAAAAGAAACCCTGACAAAAAAAAAGGTTTGGGAATTTGAAATAAAAAAAAATTTGACATTAAAAAACCCCCCCTATTTTATTTAATTAATTTTCGCCGGTTTTCTTTTTAAAAATAAAAGTGGGCGAAAATTTTTAAACTCAAATTTTTTTTTTTTGGAAAAAAAACCTTTAAAAAAAATGGTTTGGAAAAAAAAAAAAAAATTTTTTACATAAACGCCAATTTTTTGTTTTTAAATTTAAAAATTTTGCCCCCGTTTATTTTAAATAAAAAAGTGGGGAAAAAACAAAAAGAAATGTTTTTTTTGAAAATTGAACCCCCTTTTCAAAAAACTGAGTTTTGGGAACCCAGAAAAAAAAAAATGGAAAAACGACCAAAATTTTTTTTAATTTTAAATTTTTTGGGTTTACCTTTTTAAAAAAAAAGTGTGCGAAAATTTTACGAAACCCAAATGAATTTTTTTTTTAAAAAAAATCCCTTTTACAATAAAAATGATTTTGGGAAACCCAAAAAATAAAAAAATTGCTGACAAAAAGCCCATATTTTATTTAAAAATTTTTTCGGCGTTTTTCTAAAAAAGAAAGTGGGAAATTTAAAACTCCCAAATGAAATTTTTTTTGGGGAAAATTTAAAAACCCCCCCCATCAATAAAAAGGGTTTTTGGGAAAAAGGGGGAAAAAAAAAAATTTTTTTACATTTAAAAAAAAAAATATTTTATTTAATTAATTGTTTTTCCCCCCCCGTTTACTTTCTAAATATAGAAAAAATTTTGGGGGAAAATTTACCAAACCCAAAAATTTTTTTTTTAAAAAGAACCCTGATCAATAAAAGAGTTT